>VBVQ01005943.1:0-10612 GCA_011636635.1 Tetramorium simillimum | reverse complement strand
TAATAACACTTGCTATTCTTGGGAGCCAAGCACTTCATTGTTAAAAAAAAACCCTGTATACAATTGAAATTAATTAAGGTAAAAAATACAAACCATTAATATATTACATTATAAAATATTATATATCATATAATAAAATATATATAATTGATAAAATATATATAATAAATTGTTATTTTGTAATTCTAATAGTTTAATATTCTTACTTTTGTAACTAAAAATAATAAAACGTTCTATGATTCATAATCACGACTATTTAAAAAAGTAATCTTTAATAGTTTCTGCACCCAGGATGCGGTTTAAAGATTATTAAAAGATTTCTCGGGCGCCGCGGCGGAAATTTATGTGATAGCCAATCAAATGATACACAAGACAGCAAGTATCTGATTGGCTATTGCACAATTTTGCCGCGTGCTAAGCATTGCCACATCTTGTGTGCAGAAGCCAATCTATTACGTTCTATTACGTTTTTGCAACGGTATTAGTACGAGCGAAAATTTTGTTCTGGCAACACTGGATGCAATTCAAGGCGTACATTGGAATAATGACCACAATTCATCCCTTTGCTATATATTACAAAGATATCGAAAAAGAACAGTTTATTAGCTATATTGCTATATCAGACTGTTCACTTATTTCAGCGTGGTCTTATTATCTTTTTAAAAAAAACATTGAGTGCTTTGAGTACAATTTTTTATTTCTCTGATGGAGCGAGTGCCCAATATAAAAACAAAAAAAATTTTATAAATGTACGTTTCCACGAAGACGATTTCAATGTAAAAGCTGAATGGTGTGTGTGAAGTTGGCACCTCATCTTCTTGCACCGCAAGTTTTTATATAAGTTCCATTTGCACCCGCAATAGTTCTACAGTTCCTGATAGGTTTTATAAATAGTCCCGTTGATTTAGCTAAAAAAATGCAATTTGAAAATATGAGGTGCCAACTTCCCATGGCACCTCAAGTTTCAAAAAAATTGATTTTCAATACGAAATTCTATAGTTCTCGAAGAGTTCCATAGTTCCTGATAGGTTTTAGCAATAGTTCCGCACTTTAAATATTTTAAATAAATATCCGACAGACCGGCACCTCGAGTTTCAAAAAAATTGATTTTTAACACGAAATTCTATAGTTCTCGAAGAGTTCTATAGTTCTTGATAGGTTTTAACGACAGTTCGGCACTTTAAATATAAAGTCGGAAATATTGCAGAACTGTCGGAAAATGCCAATAAGTCGGCTAGAACTTGCTGTAATATGATAGTTTAGTCTTGAGGTGGGGTGCTAGCGGGCAGATTAAAAAATTATTTAAAAATACTTAAAGGCCGGAACTATCGACGAAACCTACAGAAAGCGTCGGAACTATTGCAGAACTGTCGGAAAATGTCGATAAGTCGGCTGGAACTTGCTGTAATATGGTAGTTTACTCTTGAGGTGAAGTGCCAGCAGACGGATTAAAAAATTATTTAAAAAATACTTATAGGCCGGAACTATCGACGAAACCTATAGAAAGCGTTGGAACTATTGCAGAACTGTCGGAAAATGCCAATAAGTCGGCTGGAACTTGCTGTAATATGGTAGTTTACTCTTGAGGTGAGGTGCCAGCGGGCGGATTAAAAAATTATTTAAAAATACTTATAGGCCGGAACTATCGGCGAAACCTATAGAAAGCGTCGAAAGTATTGCAGAACTGTCGGAAAATGCTGATAAGTCTGCTGGAACTTGCTGTATTATGGTAGTTTACTCTTGGGATGAGGTGCCAGAGGACGCATTAAAAAATTATTTAAAAATACTTAAAGGCCGGAACTATCGACGAAATCTGTAGAAAGTGTCGGAACTATTGCAGAACTATCGGAAAATGCCGATAAGTCGGCTGGAACTTGTTGTAACGTGGTAGTTTATTCTTGAAGTGAGGTGCCAGCGGGCGGATTAAAAAAAATTTTTTTTTATTTAAAGTGCCGAACTGTCATTAAAACCTATCAGGAACTATAGAACTCTTCGAGAACTATAGAATTTCCTATTGAAAATCAATTTTTTTGAAACTTGAGGTGCCCCGGGAAGTTGGCACCTCATTTTTTCAAATTGCATTTTTTTTAGCTAAATCAACGGAATTGTTTATAAAACCTATCAGGAACTGTAGCGGTGTAGAACTATTGCGGGTGCAAATGGAACTTACATAAAAACTTGTGGTGCAAGAAGATGAGGTGCCAACTTCACACACATAGCTGAATGGCATTTTTTTGCGACCTCCCACGGAAAAAGACCTTGCGACGAACTCAGAGGAACAATTAAAAGATTAGCAGCGCGGGCAAGTTTAAAAAATGTAAACGATCCAATCAATACGGCAGCGAAATTTTTTACATGAGTTAACAAAAATGGTTTAAATGTTAACTCCGAATTTTTTACTCTTGAGGAATATAAGAAGGAAGAACGGATACTGAATGAACGTTATAACAAAGCTAAAATGATTTCAGGAACTGTAAAATATCATTCCTTCATTTCTCAACGAAATGGGAAAATCGGAGTTAAAATAACATCGTCTGCCCTTACGTCGACTGTTAAAACTATATACAAAGAATAAAAACACATATTTCATTCACTATTAACATGTTCTATATAATATTTACCATTTTACCCAATAATTAATCAGCTTAAACTGCACTGACGATCCTGTCCGGACAAGCACAAGCCGTCGAGCTTGAGTGTTCAGTAGTGCTGGGACTATCCGGATATTTGGATATCCGGATATCCAAATATTGACATCATATAGTATCCGTTATCCGGATAGCGGCTATCCGGATTATCGGATATCAGCTATCCGAATATCCGTATCGCATATTAAGCACATGCATTTACTTTCTTATGGAAAAGTTTTCCCCCTCTCTCTCACTCTTTCTTCTCTCCCCCCCTCTCTCTTTCCCTCTCTCTCAAAATACGCGCGTGCCTTGTATTGGACATAAGTTTTTATGAGGAATTTGCGGTAAATACGAGACAGTGCTGGTTGTTCCGCAGTATAATACGATACAACAATTCATACATTTAATATAAACACTGCTTTTGATAATACTACAAATATAATTTGGACTTTCGGTTGTATATGCACAGAATATTAGTAACACAATCAATTTTGTTTAATTTTGCCAATGTTTGTGAGTAGAATCTCTATATTTTTACTTAGATTAAAGTATAATCATGCCTCCGAGTAAAGTATGGCAACATTTTAGTACTTCTAATAAAAATAAAGAAGCTACTTGTAAATATTGTGACGAAGTATTAAAACACAATGGATCTACGTCATGTCTATGGAACCATTATAATTACAAGCATAATCACAAAAATGGTGTAAATGCTACAGGTTCAGAAGATAAATCGTCGTCAAAGAAACGTAGTTTAAGTTGCTGTTATATATTTAATGACTCTTGTGATATATCTGATGAAGGCACTTCATCGGAATCACCTACAAAAAAACGCAAAACTCGTGTAACTTCTGAAATGTCAAAAGTACGAATTTTAAGTAAGGAACGTCAGGAACTTATTACTCAAGCACTAACTGAAATGATAGCAATGGACCTACTTCCACTATCATTTGTTGAAAATAAAAGATTTAAATTTTTCATGTCTATCATCGAACCTGAATATAGAACTCCGAGTCGAAAAACTATTGCAGGTAAATATTTATATGGTACAGGCATATATGTGTGCGTGTGTGTATGTGCTTATCGCTTGAAAAAATCATTATTGATTACAGATAGAATCCAAACGTTATATAATAATGAGGTGGATGAATTGAAAAAAGTCATCGGTGCACAATCAACGCTAGCTTTTACTACTGATTGTTGAACATCGAGAACACAGCAAGCATATATGACTATTACAGCACAATATTTGGATTCACATTGGATGCCACAATCTGTAAATTTACTAACCAAAGAGCTTTCAGAAAGTCATACGGCAGTCAATTTAGAAGATTGTATTCGAGACACTTTGGAAGAATGGAATCCAGCAGAGAAATTATCAGCTATAGTGCATGGCAATGCTTCTAATATAACAAATGCTGTTAAACTTTTATATGTTGATGGGATTAGAAGTTCTCCTTGTGCTGCTCACACACTTTAATTGAGCATAAACAAAGGCCTGAATTTACCTGACTCCAAATCTATTATTACAAAAGTCTCCGAAGTAATTAGCGCATTTAACCATTCATTTAAACGTACCACTGCTCTTGAAAAACATTTGGAACAAACAAACAAACTCATCTTGAAACTTATACAGAGCTGTCCCACTCGTTGGAATCCGACACATGCTATGCTAGAAAGATTTGGAGAATTGAGACCTTCGATAATTGCGGTTCTTTCTGATCGTTTGATTTTTAATAGCACAACAGCTAAAAAATTAGAACTTCGTGAAGAAGATTGGGTGAAAATTAATTTGCTAACATCATTTCTTCAACCGCTTAAAATAGCAACAACCGTGATATGCGCTGATCAAACAGTTACAATATCACTTGTACGACCTATAGTGCATAGCTTAATAAACAAACATCTAAAAGAAAATAAAAAGGATCTTAAACTTGCCAAAGATTTTAAGTCTGTAGTTGTTGCTGATTTGAAAAAACGTTTTCACTTTGAAGATGAGCTTTCCTTAAAATTAAAAAATGATATTCAAGTTTCTCAAATAGCAAGTTTTTTAGATCCACGCTATAAAAAAATTACAATTTGAAAAATCTGAAGATGATAGAAAACTAATCAAGAGTATTGTTCAAGAAATGTTTGATGAAATTAAGGAAATAAAATCGTCTGCAGAAAATAAAACGCGAACAGCCATGGATATTTTATTAGACATTAGATTTGATGAAGAATCTGAAATCTGAGTTCGAATGTTATTTACAAGAGCCTCAGATACATCACAATGCGAATCCGAGTCTGGAAAGATCACGAAAACACGTTCCCTAACATAGTAAGAGTTGCTAAAAAAATTTTGGCAGTACCAGCAACATCAGCAAGTTCTGAAAGAATATTTTCAAGCGCAGAAAATATAATAAGACCAGCTCGAAGCTGCTTAATATCGTACATGGTTTCTGCGTTAATTTTTTTAAATCAAAATAAAAAAGTGTATTCCAAAAGGTTACAAAATAGAACCAATGTTAATGACTAAATGTTTTCAAGAAGAGAATATAAGTTTTGTATTAAGAATATAAATATTAAAAACAAATTTAAAATAATACGATGTATTTAGTTTCGTTTCTTTAAATAATATTTAGTTTTGTTTAATGTTCAATTCGATTGAAAGTTACGTTTAAAATATTGATATTATTATTTACAAGAATTGAATTTTCTAAATTTTTACAGATTTGAGAAAGAATTTCATTGTTTTGTATAATTATTATACATTTGTTAAAAAGTTAAATATGTATATAAATAACTAAAATATAAAAATTTGTTTTAAACAATTTTCTGTACCATTCCAGTTAAAAAACCAAAACGGATATCCGCATTATCCGGATACACGGAAAAAGGTATTCAGCGTATGAGATCATGCAAGGCGGCTCGGCGTTTTTCCGTGCATCTCATCGGCTGTGAACGTAGCGCGCCGATCGAAAGCCGGTGAGATGCACGGAAAAACACCGTGCAAAGCACGAGAAAAGACGGTGCCGCGCGAGCAGCGTATTTTGACAAGAGACGCACGGCGGAAGAGAGTGGGGGGGGGAGGGGGGACACGATCCAGCGTAGTGGCAGGTCGCAGCATATTTCATGGCCCGCCTTGCATGATCTTATACGGTGAATACCTTTTTCCGTGTAATCCGGACTATTCGGATTACCCGGATTATTTTTTACAATTATTCGGATATACGGATATCCGGATAGTTACCTTATCCGTACTATCCGCCCAGCATTAGCGTTCAGGTATACTGATACACCGCCCACCGGCACCGAGCGGCGGCGGCGGCACGGCGCTTCATTTTCAGTAATTTTTTAAAAATAGTGCCCATTCGATCTCCACTTTTGAAAAATGCATGATTTCTTTAGAATTGAAGTGGGAATACGGTTATATATTTTTTTTCAACTGTAAGTTGATGTCTTGATAATGAAAAACGTAAATGAAAGTAATAAACAATCGAACAACAATTTATTTATTTAAAGAGTTAAATTTAAAAAATACCATCGTAAAGTACGTTTCAAGACCTTTAAAAAACACCCCTTAGTTTTCCGTTTCCGTCGAATTGATTCTGCAATAAAATAGTTTGAATGTTTCCATAATTGACGTTTCTTTCAATTTTTGCAATTTTTAACCGCGCACAACTTCTCGCAAAAATCTCTAATTTTTTCCAAAAATTGGGGTTTCATATTTTCGATGGCAGAATATGTCTACCAAATTTTAAAAGAATCGGAATCATCGAGGTAAATTTTTTCTGAAAATCGTTCGGTTTGACGTGGAATGACTCATATAATTAAATTATTGGAGAAATTTAAAGTGAATTATGAATCTATTAAGACTTTTTAAACTTATTTGATTATTTCTGGGTTAAATTTCACAAATACTTGTTAGGTTGAAGAACAGATGGTGAAGTCAGTAAGAGAGGAGATTCATTTAAGTTATTTAGACTATGAAACAAATGAGCGAGAAATATGGGTACTTGTTTGGCCTGGCATGATCGTCCTCTGTGTTTCACAAGTCTACTGGAGTCTTGAAGTGCAAAATTGCTTGATAAGTAGAACACCTTTTGCAATGGAATTATTATATGAAAAATTAAAGTCTCAAATCTTAAAATTGGTTGAGTTAGTAAGAGGTTTGTAATAATAGTATAATTTATAATATTATATTAAGTGTACAAATTAATTCAATTAATTCATATTTTTTAAAGAAATGTACATATATACAAACTTACATATATTTATAGTGGAACACTTAGTTTAATCCTCGAAATATTTTTCATTATTTTCCATTATTTTCAATGACTTATTGTTAGTTCTGTTTTTCGGACACAAATTTATACACTTTTGTGAGATTATATTATCTATTTTGTCAAAATATATAGCGTTTCTTAAATGTAAAGCTTTGCATTTCAAAATCTTAAAATAGAAAAATAGTTAATTTAAAACAAACTTGTATTATAATTGATTCAACGTAAAGGCACCGAATTAATTCGTACGTCTAATAATATAGTAATTTCTGTATCTCATATCAAGAATTACTAAATTACAGGTCAATTATCGAAGCAAAATCGAACAACGTTAAATGCTTTAATCACCATTGATGTACATGCCATGGATATTGTGAAATCTCTTATAGAGAAATGCATTACTAATGAAATGGATTTTGAATGGCTAGCACAACTCCGTTATTACTGGGAAAATGATATTTATGTTAAAATTATTTATTCGATAATAAAGTATAGTTATGAATATATTGGAAATTGTCCACGTCTTGTCATCACTCCTTTAACCGACAGGTATTATACTTTCTAAAGTGAAAAAGAAACGTAGCAAATAACAAATCTTTTAGTACCTGATGTCTTGATTACTAACACTTTAATAGTCGAATAGTTGTACAATAAACTTTTACCAGTGTCTTCTTTTATTAACAATTGACAAGGAATGATGCTTGTAAAAAATTTAATATTTTAAAATCTGGAAATTAAGAGGATGCTGAAGTTGTCAATTTTACCGATTGAATAAGAAGTTTTTATTACACCCTAATTTTTTAATTGGCTTTACAGATTTCTAAATGTTTTTCCAAAGTTAATGTATATACGCTAATGCGTACCCCAAAGACGATTCAATGCCGAAAACTAAAATAATTTTAAAAATTCAAATTTGTTTTACCTACTCTGAAGGTAAAACGCTGTCAACTCGTGACAACATTTCCTTTATATAAAAGTTTTACGATTAATTGTTGAAAAATGAGGTTGTGCAATAATTAAGGACTACTGCAAGATATTCTCTTAACTAAATGTATTTCACAACAAATAAACTGTTCACAACAAAATAAACTGCAAATTTGCTCGACATCGGTGTACTTATAAACTTTTCACAACGACGCCATAAAAGACGGTAGATACATGTCTCTTCTTGTTTTTTTTCTTACTTCGCCTTTCTCATAGAGGCGCAGGATACGGAAAATGCACGTAAACTAAAATAACTAAAATAATCTTCGCGTGACGAATACAGAAAGAAACTAAAAATGAGATATAAACGCATAAGACTCGAATATAATAACGTTCAAAATAAATAAAATATCGAACAGAGGTCTTTGGGGTTTGTGGGCTATATGAAGAAATAACATAGAGTTTTCAGAATTAGGCTAACATACCTTAAATAAAAGATTAGAGTGTAAAAAAATTTATGTGTGCGTACAAATAAGTATTTTTAATTTTTTTCGTTTTTGATATGAAGTCGATACTTGCGTTGTTCATTTTTGCGTGTACTTTAATCCTGCAAAAGGATTTTATATTCTGTAAAGCCAATTTGATAATTTATAATATTATAGCTTAGAATTCCGGCCTACATTGTCGACCTCGATCAAGATCGAGAGCCACAGCATCTTCTAAAATATCCTGTTTTACCGTCAAAAATATAATAATTTTTGCCAAAGCGACACTTTTTTTTGGCTTTATAGAATTAAAAATCCTTTTCCAGGATTAAAGTACATACGCAAATGGAGGGGGCTAGACTGGAATTCACGCTAAAAACGAAAAAAAGTATAAAAACATGTCTATTTACCTATACATTGAGGTTGGAATTGTCAACTTGTGAATACATTAGCTTCATATAAAAATTTTAGAGCTTTATCCACAAAACAACTATCCAGCCCCCTTTATTTGAGTGTGTACTTTAATTCTGTATAAGAATTTTTTAATTCTATAAAGCCAAAAAAAGTGTCGCCTTGGCAAAAATTTCGAGTCATATGTGCCTCAGATTTCGGTAATATTTTTAATTTTTTTTTTCGTTTTTAATATGAAGTCAATACTCACATAGTTCATTTTTGCGCGTACTTTAATCCTACAAAAGGATTTTGTATTCTATAAAGCCATTTTGATAATTTAAAATGTTATAGCTTAGAATTCCGGCCTATATTATTGACCTCATGCAAATTCGTCCGTCAGTTTAAGATCCCCTTAAGGGGATCCTAAAGTGACATAGTTACCAATCGAGCATTTTAAACTTTATATTCATTAATCTTTTAATTGGCTTTACAGATTTAAAAATCTTTTTCTAGAATCAAAGTACAGACAATAACACAATGTATATAATTTACATAATAATATAATATAATATAATATATACATATTATATGTATATAATTTACATTTTTGCAACCAGAACTTTCTACAAAGGAAAATTGATTGCAATTACGTCGATATGTAACTATTTTGCTATAGAGAAAACATTTTTCTGAAATTTTTTCATGAGTAATAATAGAAATGTAGTTTTGTTAAATTTCATTGAGTTTTGAAAGATACAAGATGTTTTTGATATTCTTGAAAATTATTTGATGATACGTTTATTATCATTATGTAAGTTACGCATTTATGCTAATAAAAGTAAATGGAATATGTACATTATTAATAAATATGCATAATATAATGTATAAATGGAACATTCTTGAGTGGATATAAAGCACAATTACCATACTTATAAATAAAAGAATTTGAGCAATGCTAATTATTTGCCGAGATTTATTCTATATGTTCTATTTATTTTACAAAAATGACTATAATCGTAACTAACGTAATGAGAACGTAATAAACATATCAAATAAACTTCAAGAGTATCAAAAACATCCTATATTTTTCATAATTCAATAAGAACAAAAGTAAATGTAATTTCTGATATTACTTATAAGAAAATTTCATAAAATTTATTTTCTCTAAAACAAAGCCACCATAATTGCATGCGGTTTATAGGAAAATAAAAAAATACTGGTTACACAAATATTAAATGCATACTATTTCTATTGTTTACTATATAAAATAGAAACAAGTAATTATATTACTAAAGTGGAATAAGTATCTATATAAAAAGAAATTGTTACATTTATACATATATATGTATTATTATGTAATTTCAAATATTAGAATCAGCCCCTCCAACGCCCATTCCCGTGCCAACGCAATCAATACATTTTTCCGTCTCTCCGTTTGAAATTTACAAATAATTGTAATAACCAGTATTATGAAGAAAGCGTTTCTGATATTTTACCAATACCAAAGACGCTTCTAATTTATATTACAGTCAGTACCATCAATATAGAGCAGCGCTCGGAGTTAGTTGCCCTTTTCGGGCCGATTTCTGAGACGACACCTACTGTTCCCCTTCCACTAGCGCTCGAAGATCGGCGGCTCGGTCGCTGATCGCACGCGTGACGTGTCTCAGGAGCGTCCGTGTGTCCGACAAATATACTAGGCCTATATCAGTCAAATTGTCACAAAACCTTTTACTAAATGATTATTATATTTATAAGTGATTCTTTATAAGTGATCACTTATAAATATAATAATCATTTAGTAAAGAATAAGAATTGTTATTCTAATAATAAAAGAGAATAAGAATTGTAGTTTTAAAGGAAAGTGGAAAATCATGGGACAATAAATAAACAAAAAATATTATATGTTATACGT
>VBVQ01005942.1:0-10596 GCA_011636635.1 Tetramorium simillimum | reverse complement strand
ATTGTTTCTTGCAAAATCTAAAAATGTCGTTGGATTCTACCAGAAAAATCATGAAGATTTTGTCTAAAACATTTTTTGCAGGAGCTTTAGTATAGCCAGAAAAAAATTAAAGAAAAATATTATCCTCCAAAAGTTTGGAAACACTCTACGTTTTACAAGCAGCAGTCTGTGCAGTTTTTTGGCATGAATATATCAAAAACCGTTCAAATAATGATAAATATTTCAATCTTAGACACTTGCAACACTTTTATGTGCACTCGACTTTATTATGTATTTCCTTTACATTGCACATTTTTATAGAGTGTTTCCAAACTTATGAAGGGTAATATTTTTCTTTAATTTTTTCTGGTTAAACTAAAACTCCTGCAAAAAAAGTTTCAGACAAAATCTTTATGATTTTTCCTGTAGAATCCAATAACATTTTTAAATTTTGCAAGAAACAATAAATAAAAAAAATTTTTTAACAACTTTTTATTAACAAACACTACAAACAAAAGAAAAATATAAACCTTATTATTACTTTATGCCATGAATCCAATAGTTAGTTTGTCGCTATTTCGGTTGTGCTGGTCACAGACCTTAATGGGTTAAAGAATTGCACACTTTTATAAAGTGTTTCCAAACTTCTGGAGAGTACTGTATATAATATTATATATTATAACCAATAATGACTTACTTTTTCCATCCATGTAGCAACATCTGGAAGATTTGAATCTTTAATCGCATCTGTTATATCACGAACAATATCCGGCCATATTGCCATCATCTCTTGAGTTTCCTGCCTAAATATTTCTTGCATTGCTTGAGTTGTAAATTGAACAATTTTTACGTTTTAAAATTTTAACAAATGTTGAATGTCTGATGTACGATAAACAATTTTAATCTGAATTTAGTTGAATTTTCTTTAGGAAAAAGATGAAGACAAAGGCTCAGAAAGAGAACTGAAGATAATTATTCTTTGCTTCATTATATATACTTGGTATATGACTAAGGTTGAGGTTCCCACCCAGAGAGTCACGCGTTGCGTCATGATGCGTGTTACGAGTTTAACCAATCAAAACGTTCCATTATAAATAAATATTAGGTTGTAGAAAAAGTCACGACATATTTTTTCTGTTTTTCAAAGATTATTTATTTACATAAAGAACAAAGATCAATCAATGATGTATTGCCCGTTTTGTTCGATAACTTTTTGCCATCTTTCGATGAGCTTCATAATTCCTCGTTCATAGAAGAACTTGTCTTTATCAGTGAAAAATTGAACAAGGTGCTGATTTACAGCCTTATCTGAATTAAATGTTATACCACGCAAGGAGTTTTGAAGAGAGCGAAACAAGTGAAAGTCTGACGGCGCAAGGTCAGGCGAGTATGATGGGTGTAGCAACACACCCCATCCAAGCTCCAATAATTTTTGACGGGTGATCAAAATTGTGTGCAAAAAAATGTTTTGGTAATGCAGATAGATTTCTAGGTGTCACAGCCAAAATTTATCGTTAATTTTTGTTTCAGCTAGAATATTGACTCTCACACACAGAATTTATAGCAGAAACATTTTAATAATAGCTTCTAGAAACTTTAAGTCCTATTGTCAAACAGTTACTACAATGAATAAATATGAGTTTCGAAATCACAGCTAGAACAATCTTTGTAACAAATATAGTTATCGACATATCCCAGTAAACATCTGATATTCTATGTATATGCATGAAAAATTCATGCATAATGTGAAAAAAATATACTGTACATACTGTGTACATACATAGAATATACATAAATTTACGTATACTTATGGATGTAAATAAATTATAAAAAAATCCTATATTTTCTTATATTGAAGTATCTGATAAAACGAAACCTTGGGAGTTACTATGTTTATTAAAAAAAATTCTTAATTTTGTTTGCAGTACTTCTATCAATAAAAATACTCATGAATATTTAGCTCCAACAGTTTGTGATTATTTGTCTCTTCTTTCAGAGCTTTTTACAAATAGTATAAAGCCAAAGCATCATTTATTAGTACACTACTCATTTATAATGTCTTTAGCGGGACCTTTATGGAAAATAAGTTCTCTAAGATATGAAAGCAAGCATGAAGGAAAATCGGTAGCGCGTTCATGTGTAAGCCGTATTAAATGTATGTTGTACTGAGGCACCAGTTAATTTTGAACAATAAATTTTTAAAATAAAAAGGTTCTTATGATGCGTTTTCTTATGAAATTAAACATTAACAAACATATTTGATTTTCCTGAATACTGTAAATTTCCAAAACTAATTTCAAATTTTTTGGTATCAAAGAGAAAGATGTACCTTACAAAATACATTAAAATTGATAGAAATGAACTAAAACCAAATAATATTTTAATCACTTTTACGGATGAGTTTCCTTCATTTCACCTAATTAAAAAAATTCTTGTTAATGTTGACAAAAAAGATTTCTGTATTATAATAAATAAAGTGAATGAAGTGTATTTAAATGAAGCCAAAGTTACATTATTTATGATATTAATGATTAAGATGTCTGTTGGAAATTAAAGATATATTCAATGCTTTAAAATCAAATATCAATAAAGACAAACATGGATATTATTGTTGTAAATTATTAATCTCATTCATCTTATGTTTTGTATTACGCGCTTCTGCTAGTGACTTATGTACATGGTTCTTTTTCCACCGTTATGTCATGTATATATATATATATATATATATATATATAATATATATAAATATATGGCGCTTGCCGACACTGATAACTGCTTAGGAAATTCACACTCCGTTAAAAATTGCTATTGAGTCGAATTGAGTCTTGCTAAAAGACCAGGAGATATTAAAATTAAAGAAGAGGAAGAAGGCAGTCGTCGCATTTGCTATTGTTACTCTAACGAGCACCCGACTCACTCGCACACAGCGGTTCTTCGCGCGCGATACGGGATCGTGCACGAACGTCCGGACTCTAGTAATAGATGTCCCATGTACACTAAAAGTCCAAAAAGTATAAATTTAATAAAAGCCAAAATTTTTTAATTTGCATTTTAAGTAGTTTAATATCTTTTTTTAATTTCTTATGATTTTGCACATTTAAAATTATATATTGTTTTTATTAATATCTTAATAAGTAATATTACAAAATAATTATTTTTATTTAGTTCGATCTCTCGTTTTAGTATTAAAAGAAAAGTAACGGAAAAAGTAACGAATCGTTATTTTTGTAAGTAACGTTAAAAGTAACGCATTACTTTTAAAAATCAGTAACTAATAACAGTAATTAATTACTTTTTTGATCCAGTAACGAGTAACGATAACTAGTTACTTTTAAAAAGTAACTTTGCCATCCCTATCGCTAGTGAAGTAACAATAGCAGTCAACAGTCGACGCGGGACGACGTGTGGCTCTGTGCTAGGCTGACGGACTAGTATCGAAGGGGTTCAAATCCCGGTTCATCACAAGAGATTCAGTCTCTGGGTTTTTTCCGTCAGTTGCGTGTTTTACAATTCATTCTCCGTTAAAAATTTGCTACTGAGTCTTGCTAAAAGGCCAGCTAAAAGAGCAAATTAAAATTGAAGAAGAAGGCAGTCGCCACGTCTATCGTTACTTCACTCTAGCGAGCACACCCGACTCACTCGCACGCAGCGGTTCATCGTGCACGACATGGGATCGTGCACGAACGTCCGGACTCTATCTATTACTTCTTGAACATCTTACAAGAAAAACTAGAAAATTACAAACATTACTAATAAATAAATAAATTGACGAATTGCCATTTATTATTTATAGCCATTCAGCAAGGTTTGAATGAAAGATAACTTTTTAATTCATTTATCAGTTAAAGACTAAAATATATACACGGTATTTGTATTGTAATATCAAATCGCCAGATTATGCGCGAGAGAACAGAGTATAAGAGATCAACGGCGATGACGCGAAATATAAATATCAGTCGATGATCAAACATTGACAATGTATATAAATACGATATATCATATACAGAATATTAAGAAAAGACCGCCCACTAAGTACATAGCGTTATTCCTTATAAGAAATTAAATCTTGAAAAATCCTGAACTATTTTTTTCTTTTACGCTTAATAAAGCAGTAATTATTTTGTAAAGACAATCCAATCGGCATTGTCCTCTAGCCGCGAGTACGTCAGTGAGCGTTACAAGTAACGTGTTACTTCCCATCCCTGACCAGCGAGCACCTGACACTCCCACGCAGCAGTTCTTCGCGCGCGACACGGGATCGTGCACGAACGTCCGGATTCTACATTAGCAATCACATCCAGCTTGGTTCGTTAGCCCAACTTTATTCTTTACTTTGATTTAAAAAATTTTACTTTGTACCTCGAGCATTTACTTTGTTTATTGATTTTTTTATCGCGATAAAGAGATCCCCGACACGCGTAATTCAGTGTTTGGATTATTGCGACGTGATAAGCGGGGCCTTCTAACGTGCTTCGAAATCTCGGGAATCTTATCATTACGCAGCAAGTCGTGGCTGCAGATTCATTTCTCTGCCGCGGCTGGGAAGGACGGAAGCGCAAAGATCCGGACGAGTCGCAGCGCAGCCGGCAGACGCCCTTACGTAGTGGAATCAATCCTCCGTGCTGCATTCATTAGCGTCGCCTTAATGACCCTCTAATGACCCTGGGGTTGACCTTATCTGAGGTGAAGTCGTGCGTAACGAGAAAAGCCCGAAACGTGATTTATTATCGAAAAACACCGACGGGATGACGAAGCGGAGTGACGGAGAGGGCGCGCCGGGGCGAGAGGGTGAAAAGGGTGGCGGCGATGCGTACAGCCGCGGGGAGCGGGGAAACGCGAGACGCGCGCGTTCGTCGGAAACGCGAGGAACGACCCTCGGGCCAGAAATTCGCCGACGCGTCGGATCGACGACGACGACGACGACGACGACAACGACGAAGGACGGCGCGGAAAGAAGCGGGGAAGAATTGAGGGGGGCAAAAGGGATTCCCCAAAGCGCCCTATGGGGCTCTGTAAACGCGACATTAAAATCAGCTTACAAATCGCTTCGACGACGTTTCCCTTCCGCTCGCGGAGTGCCTATCGGATTGGAACTCGTGAGACTGGCTGCCTTCGTCTCCCGTCCTCGCTCCTTCTTCATAGTTTCCGTCGTCGTCCCATTGTTTCGGTTCTACTATGTACTTTTGACTCGGCTGCTTGAAAGCGAGAAGGAGACTTTTCTGCGACCGTTGCGTTTCTACGACTGCGAATCGATTCAATTTTCGCGAATATTGTCCCTGTCGCTATTGTAATGATCGTTCAAGACTCTCTGGTGGACTTACGTCGAGATGCTCGTCGATAGACGTCACTCGATAATGTAACCTCATTAGCTTCCCGAGTTGGATATTAGGAAGAGCTTCGATAGGATTTCATGTCATCGATCGAGTATTATCGAGTATTATCTGTTTATTACTCATAGCTTCTACGAATTATTAAAGAGTACTCAGTAATTCTCAGTAATTTCTCTAAATAGTTAATCATTTATTGATTATGGCACAGTATATTTGATTAAAAATCTGCATTATCTGTAACGCATCAATTGTACTCTCTAAAAGTAAATCAGTGAAACTCACTGTCAATTAGCGATTATACACTGATTGTCAGTGTTAAGTATATCATTGAATTTTTCAATTTTTTGGGAAATAAAACACGTCCTTATTTATGAAGAGATGGCTCAAAGGGAGAAAGACAAAGTCAAAAAGCCCTAAATGTTTTTTAAAGTAGAAACTTTAAGCTTCAAAACAAAACAAAAAAAATTTTTTAAGATACGACCACTTGTGACGGAGTTACGCTTATTTGAAATCATGCGAAATTTTGGCACGGAATTATGCAATAATTTTGATCGCCAGTGAATTTATATTTACTATATTTTTCTTTTTTACGTATTTACTACATTCCTTTGTATTTTTTATTATTCTTCTAGCTTATTTTATCTTTGACTTTTCTCGTGATAAAGTGGTTTTAAGTACTCGTCAAATGAGCCATTTCATTCCAACAATATTTGAAAAAGTTTTCAGAAAAGTTGGTTTCGAGAAAACATTCAATAGCTTTTTCAGCACTTAACAGTAAGTAAGCGTGTAATTTTATGTGCAGCAGCATCTTTTACCGCTAGTTTCTCGGCACACTGCTTCTTCCTTATTTATTAGAACGCGGAGGCGAATTCTAAAGCAACCTACCCTTCGAAAATCGAATTCTCCTTCGTGTTCTCGAGGAGCTTCAATGGAGATGTTCATCGAGTTGATGTCTGAAATCTCCACCGGTCGCCATTCAGTCGTTCGCTCGTGAAACAGCTTGAAATCCGCAAAGAGTTCGGCTCTACGAACCGCAGATTTGTTTCAAGTTGCCTCGCAAGCCGGTAAACAGGGCGATGGCGAATGACGGCGGCGGGCGGCGGGGGGGGAATGAGGGATCGAGGGAGAGCACGTATATATGATTCAGCGGCAAAGTGATTCGTTCGCTCGGTCGCTCCGCACATTCGTCCACACCCTCATCTCCACATCCTCTTGGTGCTTGCAGCCGGTACCGCCGGCCTCGAGTGCAAGGCAAAGGGCCGAGGAAGCGGGATGGAGGACGACGAGAAAAGCCACAATCCTCTCGAGAGAGAGACGCTCACTCGACTCACGAGTGCCGCGTCTACAGAGGAGAGGATCCCGCGCGAACGCGCGCGACGTGTTAAGGCCGTCGTACGTAAGGAAGCTTAAAAGCTAAGCCTTAAGCTCGACGACCAATCGTGAGCATC
Organism: Tetramorium simillimum; assembly: GCA_011636635.1. NCBI lineage: Eukaryota > Metazoa > Arthropoda > Insecta > Hymenoptera > Formicidae > Tetramorium > Tetramorium simillimum. The sequence goes on along the minus strand of VBVQ01005942.1, from coordinate 3,839 downwards.
GCATCGTGCGCACCGGCGATCCGAATGAGAAGAAACAAACTGGCTGCCTCGTAACGAAAACGGCTTTATTCGGGTGTCTGTAAAAATTACGCAATTCCATTTAAATTGACCCGTCCCGCTCTGCGACCTTGTGCGATAATTTAGTATGCAAGTAATTTTATTGGCGTCTCGTATAAATACAGTGATCATATTTCTTTGAGAAAAATAGACTGGAAAAAAAGAGAGAGATTGATTATAACTGATTATAATAATTCAGTCTTGATAAAAGTTACCAAGAACTTTGGTGAAATAGTTTCAATTAAATATATAAGTCATTGAGAAAATAATGTTATAAAAAGTAAATCATAATTATTATTAAACGTTTTGTTATTATTATTATATTTAATAATAATAAAAACAAGTATTTCAAAAAATTGCATTACTGAATGCATCTTATAAGTTTACCTAGTATTATATTTTTTTTCAGTGTCAAGAATACTTACCCTTCTTCAAGAATACTTACCCTTCAAACAAGTGCAATGTAATTTTATTATTATCACTAATATTTTTCCCCGAATACATATTTATATGAAAAATAAAGTAAAATTTTGTAAACTAAAAAATTACACATAAAAAAAGAAACATCTTTATTTAAACATTACACAAAATATACATTGGTAACCAAGATTGAAATATAGGATTTTTTCTAGGACTTTTCAGAAATTAAGGACAAAAGTGAGTTTTCAAGAGAAAAAAATAAATCTAAAGGGCATAGACCTAAAATAAAGGACTGTTCTCTGTAGGACGGATGATCACCGTATACGTATAAATTATGCGCATGAGGGTTTCACGCCGGATGGCTCGAAATAATTCCAGACCTTGGGGAAAAATGGGAATCACGAGGATGGAGCGATGGGGGGGATCGACGATAAGCTTGTTTCGAATATTAATTCTTACGACCGAATCTGTGGACCGACTTTATTGATGCCGCACACGCTGTAAACGTTCCCTTGAGTCGTGCAACTCGCTAGATCTATACATCGCTCCTGTATCGTTAGCAAACTTTGAGCTCGGTTTAGGCAGGAGTTAGGAAGAAGTTTGGAACTTGCGCGCTGTATTTACACTGCAGTTTCGTGCAAATATTACGGCGGTATCGTCATTATTTCCTCCGGAGGATACCGCGTATCACGTGGAAATAGCGCCGGCATCGAGATTACGCGAAATGAAAACGTTCCTCGACCGCGGGCACTTACTTCTGCCGGCGGGAGCCGTATTTATTCCCTAATGCCATTGATATATTTACCGGCCGGACTCCTGTTCTCCCTTACGTTAAGCAGCTTGTGTGAAAATAAAGTTTCGCGTTCCCGGATGCAGTGGCAGCAGGTGATCCCTTAATCCGTCCAGCGCCGTAGTTCATGCTTACTTCTCTGCTTCTCGGTGTTGTAAAACCCGGCGACGTATACGACGTAAATAAATCCCGCGAATTAAGTCGCGCCGTCGACTCCCGCGCGCGAGGCGGACGAGCCGCGCGATTCGCCTCTGCGGCTCCGCCGTGAGTCCTCCCGTAAAAGCGATCTCCCGAGTAATAAGACAGCCTTCGCCGGGGGTTATCGCCGCCACCGTTTTGCTCCGAGGCTCTTTGCCCTTCGTCCTAGCTCCGGCCCGGTAGAGGCCGGCTCGAAACGAAGGCAATTACGCGCCACGGCACTAGACATTATCGCCTCTCGGGGGGGCGTTCGATTTCCTTCGCGCGCCGCGGCGCCTCGCCTCTTTTTCTTCGTCGCTTTCCCTTTCGCGACAATCGATACAGGCCGAAGGTCTTTCTCGTTCATTAAAGTGTCAATCCAGTCTCGAGAGGGCGACTTCCCTCCCTCCCCTCCCGCCGTTTCTCGTCGGCCCAGCCGCCACGTCCGTCGCGGGGAACGCCCGTGAAATAAAGCAGACTCTCCGTTCTCGAGGTGAGCCTCGCTCTTAGAAGAAAGCTTCTCGGCGATCTGCTAAAGCACAAAGGCTTCTTCGAATCTGCCTGCTTCAAAGAACGGACGGTTGTACTACATATGATTTATATTGCGTGAATATACGATGAGCGTGACTCTTCCCACAAGTTCATCGACCACTTGAGAATCTTCAATAGATGAAGATGATATTAAGCAAATAATTCCCTTAAATGTTTCAGTTGAGGTATATCAGTCATGATAAACAATCACAAGTGAGTGAAAGATGTGCACTGGCACATCGGTCAAGTTTGATCTTTACACTGAAAAAAATTCTGGTTAAATACGAATCAGAAAATCTTGTAGGATTAATTAAATATTTTGATTGTTATAAGTTATAAAGTATTGAGTTCTGTTGTAATAACGAGAATATTTGATTAATCCTACAAGATTTTTTGATTTGTCCGTTTTTAACCAGAATTTTTTGCAGTGTAGACTAATAATATTTTTCATCTAAATTTATGTATATTCTTCATCATTGTGAAACATATCATTACTTTTGAGTTTAAAGTGCACTTTAAAGATAGAATAGCATCATACAATTAATTAAATCTTAAATTGATAATCAATTTAATATATAATTCATTTTTCATACAAGTACCGTCATAATATTAATTAAATATAATTAATTATATCTTAAATTGATAATCAATTTAATAATATCTATACTAATATGTATAGGTATTAAAATCTTTAAAAAGAATGTAAGAATTCTAATAAAAAAAAATGTTAACATACTCGTGTTATATTACCCATTCCAATCGTAAAGAATAAGAAGATAGTAATGTCAAATTTGTGAGAGAAGAAAATATATTAAAATGATTCATAAACACAAATACAAAAAATATGTTACATCAAGATATTACATCACGAAAAATATTACAATAAGGATCCAACACGACACATCTTTTATTTATTTCTGCTGGCACATCTTTTATTTATTTGATTAATTACGGTATATTGGATACTATTCGAACATAATGTAGACAAGTGTCCGTTATCTGGACAATGGTCTTCGATTCCTGAATTATGGCCGTTTAAATCAGCTATTATTGGTCTTGTATATCCCGGAAATCCACCGCTTGTGCGAGACGATACCAAGATGGATTATCATTCCAGTCACGAGTGAATGCGTGGTCGACGACGATGTAATGCCGGCCGTTTTATTCCGTAATCGCCGGCGCTACGTGTAATCGTAGAAAGGTACGAACGAGCGCGCGTGTAAACGGACGTCTTTGACATTTCTCTCTCTTCCCAGCCGGCGTCGTGCCGGCGCTCTCTTCTCGGCGTCCTCTCCTCGGTTGCTCGACAGCCTGCCTGAAAACCACTCGTAGCGGCGACGGTGGTAGCGGCGGGCGGCGGTGGCGGAAGTTCCGCCAACTTCGATAAAGTTCGTCGATTAAGCGCGGGTGCGCGCCGCGACGCGAAGGTGGAAGACGCCTCCGACTGTTCCGGCGGTGGCCGTCGCAACGGTGGTGCACGCAAGCGTGAACAGCGCGGCTAAGCCGCTCATCTTCGCTTTCTCTCTGTCTCCGGCACGGGCGCGCGGCGTCTAGCCTGAGCGCCTAGAAGGTGTAGACGACGCGACGCGCCCTCGTCCCGCGCGCGCGCGCGCGGCCTCGGCTTGAGCCCCCTGTTCATTATAACTTGGCCGTGGGATGTGCGAGGCCTCGTTGTTGACGGCGTCGGCGTCCCAATTATACACGCGTTGCCGCTAACTAACCTTATTTGCAAACCCCGCGGGCGTTGCCGTGCTCCCGTCGCTGTCTCCTCTCGAAAATCCGTCTCGGCGACTCTCACTCTCTCTCTCTCTCTCTCTTCCGGCTGCAACCGCGTGCGGCGAAAGCGCACAGCCCTCTCTCGTCC
>VBVQ01005941.1:0-10615 GCA_011636635.1 Tetramorium simillimum | reverse complement strand
TATTTATTGTGTTTCTCTCGAATAAAGAAACCTCGATAATTATCGAGACGGTAGCGGAGGAAAGCAAAAGGATATTATTCTGAGAAAATTGTGAAAATGATCATTTTATGTCAAACAAAACATTTAGTTAGTAGATTTTTTATCTACTAGTTATTCTCTAAAAAAACTTCTCTATTAAAGGTAATAATTACCGAAACAGTGGCGGAGAAAAGCAAAAAAAATTGAAAATAATTATTTTATGTAAAGCAAAATGTTTACCGTGTGTTTCTCGAATAAAGAAACCCTCGTAATAATTATCGAGACGGTGGCGGGGAAAAACAAACAAATTATCCTGAGAAAATTGAAAACAATTACTTGAAATAAAATAAAAGTAAAAAAAAGCTCCGATGATAAAATATCAAATTGAATGAATGTATAAAGGCTTCTTTGCCTCGTTGTACGTTCAATAAAATAAAAGATTTAGTTGACAGATTTTTAATTTAGCAGCTATTTGAAAAAGTCTCTTTTCAATCGCTTGTTTCGATTGTGTGCAAAAATATTTTTTAAATATATGACGGCGTCAAAGTCCCGTTATTATTGACGTTATCGCGTGGTGATGCCAATTATTAGCCATTGATCATGCTTCGCGTTGATCGTTAAAATTGTGAAGAATATGGTCGTCGCGCTTTATTGTCCGATCGTACGCGTGTTCGCTGTAACTCGTGGAAAATGATGGGAAGGACCCTCTCTCGAAGCAGGCTTTGTTTTCCTGTCAGAAGGGCGTAACCGGCTAATCGCATCCGAAACCCTCTTCCAGAGAAAGGATCGTTTCTATCCTCTACATTCGCGCCTGAGACTGACATGGCTTTCTTGCATTGCGTTAACCATAATTTATGTGCATTTGAACTTGGCCGATGGTTCACGGGGCATTTAATCGCGTAAATGGAGTATCGTGAGTGCCGTGTTCGACATTTCCTCGATCAACATCCTGAGCGACGCCGTGAATCTGTTTTTATATTGCTGAAAAAATATATAAGAACCGAGATGGTGCATAATTAAGGATGCTCTCGTGCTAACATTGTTACATTGAAAATATCGTAGAACTTTTACAGATTGTTTCCAATTGTTATCTGAACACGTGGTTAAAACTTAAAGCCGATTCTCTAACTGGTTCACGAGTTATTGTATTTCTAATTTTATATGTGTTCTTATACGGAAAAACAGCATTATTCTCTTTATATGAATAAAATAATAAATACGCAACATTACCAATATTTTGAAACTTTATTTGTAAGTAATCAAACATTGAGCAATGTTTCTAAAAAAAGTTTAAATCGATTCACTATCTCATTATCGAGTTATTGATAAAAGTAGAATGCAAAGTTTCGAAACAAGGTAATAGTGTATGTACATGTCAACTGCCGAAACATGGCAAATATACATTTATTTGTGATGCCAAATATCATATTAAATGACATTATTTAAAACATTTACATGATGTGAGCACGTTTAATGCATATGTCAATTCTTAAAAGCATAGAATTTTATCAGTTTCATATTGAAGTAACTTTTGACTAGGATTGTATAGCCATCGAAATTATATAGATAACAAAAAATTGACAATCGCAAATCCTCTTATCAAAATCATGTTGAAAATGATGAATATTATTTCCGACAAATGATTATTGTTCACTATAATATTACGTCATTGTATCTATTATTTGAACAATAAAATATTTTTTTATTTGGTGTAATACTCGTGTTTTCTTTTCTTTTTTTCATTACTGACTTTGTTGACATCGGGTTACTTTTATTTTTTACGCGCCACCCGGCAATAATTTACTCGTTGTTGACAACCACGAAGTTAGATAGAACTGAAACTGTCGGTTGACAATAAAGTATCCTAATCGACCCTTTAGATGCACAGGCGAGAATTGAATGTAACGAGCGCTCGATCGAGGCCAGCTTAAATGCAGGTCTGATTTAAGTTTAACCACGGAGCCCTTACGGTCGATTGGCCGACCGCGCGCGCGGCCAACCTCGGCTTAACCTTTAAATCACGTTGGCGGCGAGCTTTCGCTTCCATCGGAAATTGCACGCGTCACCGTGCATCCTTGCGGGATAAATATCGCATGCAAGAGAGAGAGATAGAGAGGAGAGGAGAGAGAGAAGACAGGAGAGAGAGAGAGAGAGAGAGAGAGAGAGAGAGGAGAGAGAGAGAGAAGTCCGGTGAGAGATTGGTGACCGCGAATTGGCCGCGAGCTTGGTAGAAGCTGCGTTTCACACGGAACCGTGGAGCAACTTCCTTAACACGTTAAATGCCGCACAAACTTCTTGATCTTAATCTCAAACGACCTTCGATTAACTGGCTCCAGCTAATCTTTATTAATTAAATTTGATTAACTTTGCGAAAGTTCATGTAAAGATCGCAGGCCCGATACATGCAATTTGCGCTTATCTTTCTTTTTTAATTAGCTTTCTGCGTTTCTAGTTTCTAGCTTCTTACATGTATCTTATACGAGATTTATACGTTCAGATATGTCGATAATTTTATACGATATACGATATACGATATTTTTGTTGATATTCTCGATGTTTTTTGTTATGTAGACGTCACGTGCTATTGCCATGGAGCATTATCAATAATTTCTCCTGCGCTTACAGAAAAGTATTCTTTTTCCTTAAATCTTTATTTTGTTCAGACTTTAGAGTTACAATCGTGAATTGCAATTGTTGCAAAAATTCTCGTTGTAATCGTACGATGTAATATTTGTATGCAGGGTTCTTTTTATACGAGTGCTCTTCCATACATATTGGATCTCTTTTTCTCCTCTTTTCGATATGAGCTTTATTTTTTTTCCCCGTGAATGCGTACATGATCGTTTTGGTGAGCACACTTGGCGTGTGTTGCCGTAACAGTTGAATGGCTATTCCAATATTTTACACCATATATTGTTCGTTATTATAGATACTTAAAGGCGTCATAAATAACGCCGTGCGAATCATGCGCGGTTGAAATATTTTTCTATAAAATGTTCTCGATTCTCTCCCTCTCTGCACGAATCAGATATTATTTAGAAATGAAGAGATGTCAATATATCGTCATAAATAAACGGTATACGAATGTCTCTAGAATTTCGTGCGCATAAGCGATAAAATTCTACTTGTCCCTCAATCAATTCACGCGTCGCGTGTTTTGTGGTAGATGGTAATTACACCGCTTTGCGCTAAAATGATATTGGTGTTGGTAGCGAAATTATTATATCTCGGTCTATTTGTGTAGCGGTAAATCGCGCCGAGTCGTTGGCGGCTTTTCATCATTACACACGGCGATCGGCACGCCGCATTACGCTCGCGAGTTTTCACCGTGCCCGCGCACATCTCACCGTACAACGCGAGCGTTATCGTTTCGTATCGGATATCATTGTACTGCGGGGAACATGAATCAGAGGGTTGCGCGATGTAGAGATAAATTCGTTTCGTGCTCGAGACCGCGCGCGGCAATGAAAAGGGAAAGGATTAAACGAAACGTCGTCTACGATTTGTATTTATGCAATTTCCCGTTTTTTGAAAACTTACTTTGTGAAAAAAAATCGCGCGATGAATAAGCTGGCAATGTTTAAAAATGTACAAATTATTCGCTAGTTCTGTATCATAGAAATGTATAAATTACTCGCAAGTTTTATATTATTACAACAAAAGAATAGAGAATATTTTTCATGTGCTAAAAATTGGGCTATTTTCAAATTATTGAATCTTGGAGAAAAATAATCGCAAATAAATAATTAAAAAATCATTTCGAAATTTAAAGTTTCAATTTTAATACGCTATTGGTAATTAAAAAATTTATTAAAAAATTTAGTAATTAAAAAAATTTTTTGTTTTTCTTACTCTGTGCTTTAAGAAAAAATACATTGTTCCTTAAAATTACATATTTTTGTCACTCTGTATTTCGATAAAAAATTTTTTTCGAAAAAAGAAACACAAGAGTGCAATATTTTATCTACAATATATGCTCTTTTTTCAATTTTTTTACAATTTTTTTATTGAGTTATATGATTTTAAAATCAATAGTTACATCTTTTAAAAAATGACGTTTACCACTGGTATTCCAGTGTCTCAATTTGCATTTGTTGGTCAGATTTTATATGTGACACACATACACATACACGATGTGCAAAATCCAACTAGCAATCTTTACGTGGTGCACATTGCGTAACGTTAATGCCGATAGAACAAATCATATTTAAAAAATAAAAATATTCCAAGTCATAACTCGGTAATTCGATCAAAAATAATTGTAGAAAAACAGAACATTTTAAGCAGAACGATTTGAAGGTAAAATATCATAATTTTGGCATTTGTTACATTTTTTGAGAAAAAATTTTTTTATCAAGATGTAGAATCAAAAATACGTAATATTAAGGAAGAAAATGTATACTTTCTTAAAACACAGAACAAGATAGATTAAAAATTCTTTTTTAATTATACTGATAGTGCATTAAAGTTGAAAGTTCAAAATATTTTTTAAATATTTTGTTTACCATATTTTTTGCCGAATTTCAGCGGTTTAAAAATAGTTCAATTTTTAACATATGAAAAGTATTTCCTATTTTTTTTTTAGAATAGCGTATATAGAGTGGTTCAAAGTAGATTAAAAAAGTTGTATATTATTGTAATACATTATGAAAATTTATGAATGATTATTTATGTAGATTTATACAAAGGAATATTATTAATTATAAATGGATATTTTTTTTAAGCGCTTATTTTATAGTTTGTAAGATTGAAAACAGATGCGTTTCCAAGCATATAATTTTAAATTTTAATTCCAGTAATATATTTATGTAGGTGAATATGAAAGTATTAACATTTAGTAACTTGTAATTTTTAAAAAATTTAATTACTATGATGGCTATTTATTTTTTAGCTAAAATTAAAATTAACCTCCTTCGGCCGTATAATTATATGAAAATGTGAATCCCTGTTCGTAGAATGACGTTCAAAATGAAATACACCAAAACAGCTGCTCGCTGACGCGTGAATGGCCGCCTTATAAACCTGACGTTTTATGGAAGTGAGTTTTATTTACGCCTGGCGACGGAAAATGAAATATCTCCTTCTCGCGTCGCGTCTTTCACTTGCACTTTCATCACACGTCTGGCGAGAATGCGCAAATTTGCGGTTACCGTATATCGCATACATCAGTCGTGTATTTTATATGAATGCACTAAATTAGAATAAATCATATTATAATTCTATACGACTGCAAATTGTCGTGGTAATGTTTGCCTCAACCTACATTACTGTTCATTATATACGCGATATAACGCCACATTGGTGTTTACAGTATCCCAAGACCCGCTATTGCAGAAAATCCCTGTTACCCGGAACAGTATTTTCTTCAATCTTCTTTCTCGTGTTCCTAGCCTGAATTTCATTTATTTTCTGCGTTTCTCTCTCGCTTTATATTTGTAATTTGTAATCCACGTATCTACTATACAATTATTTTGCGTGACTATTACTCGTAATTCTTTTATATCTCTTAATCAGTTGGGTTGAGAAAAGATTTTCTCGTCGTAGAATATAAATATTTTAATTATTTATTCGTGATTCATATAGCTATTAATTGAAGAAGTTGAGTAGCCCGCTTAAGAAATGATTTCGTAAAACGCGGAACATTTAGCTCTTCTAGGGACCCTAGACCTCAAACCCTTGATCTAACGCATTCCAGAAATATCGCACTCGTGTTACGATTCGTTTGGTATCTCGCGGTAGGCAGCTCATTCTCTCGATATGCAGACGAGTTATTCCCATTTCGTAACACGGGGAATTCCGTGTGCCATCCATATGTCGCAATTTTAAACGGAAATCTTTATCGGAGGAAGAAAAGGGTATCCTGTGCGCGCACGCGTTGCGTCCAAGCTTCCTCTGATAGTCTTGATGCCGATTATAACGAGATAATAGATATCCCGCCGGGCTGTATTATTAACACGCTGTCCCTTCAATCCTGATAGTCCCAGTGGGTTCTATTAATATTCCATACTTGAAAGAGACCAATGTCGTCATGTGACTTTCAAGGTGAAAGACGTTTGCAGTTTTATTTTCGCGAACATTATTAATTAAATCTTATAAATCGAAAAAAGGAGAAATTTTTCGCTTAAATAATAATAGATATTACGATAAGTATATAGCAAATTTTGTTATAAATTTGTCCTTAAAATTTCTCTCTCTCTTGTATAGTTAAATATAGTTCTATTTTTTTATTGTACAGTTTTATCATTTGACTTAAGTTATAATTTATTCAAATCTGACAGTTATGGCGACTTTACTGGATTGATCAACCTGAAGTGATTTTCCATACACGTTGTTGTGAATCTAGGGACTCTTGCCATTGTATGCACCTATCAATCGACAAGAAAAATAATCATCACGACTATAATGTCTATTACATATCGGATCTATCTAAAAAGGAGTTTTATAAGAGTCGACATTAATTTTGTAACCGCTCACACTGAAGATGACCTTATTAAAGGTCAAAACGTCTGTATTTTTTCATTTATTTGTAAATATATTTATCAATATATTATTTGCACGAATGTCTAGTGTGTTGTTAGCCTTATCGTTCTCATTGTTTCTCTCTCTCTCTCTCTCTCTCTCTCTCTCTCTCTCTCTGTCTCTCTGATATTTATCTATAATTTCTTCGATCTACGCGAAATGATTAATTACATATTTGTTGCTCTTATTAAAATTTGAAAAAATTACTATATTTGCATCACTATATAGATTAAATTGATTAATTTATTTGGTAGCGTTCATAATCAAAATATTAGTAATTAGGATATTCGTAATCAGGATAATATACGCTAATGGAATCTCAAACAGCTGCTGCAAATTATGCACTATATCACGAAATCATCTGTTGAATACGTAACAACTATTTCAAATTTCTTTTCTGTGATCTTTTGAGAACGTTCTCTCATGCAGTGGTGCTCATCCAAACAGAGCTCTTGCCCACGTATTAAAACCTCTCTTGGAGAGAAAACTATTTGAGAGTCACTGCGTAGTTTAGCTAATAATGTTTTCATTTCAACCTTATTACACATCAAAATAAAATATAAACAAAAATACGCATGTTTTTCTTTTTCGTCATGCGGAACTAATCGAAAAAACGCCTTGCTGGCGTACTTTACACAGTTATTTTTCGAAAACGAGTACCGCATGCCCTAATATTCAAAGTTGTATAATATTTCTTATATATTAATGCATCATATATTAGTTTTTAAAAAACATTCTAAGAAAACTTTCTTCACAATCAAACAAAATGTCCGTTTTATAGAGACCATTCATATGGCTCCTATGGTAAAAATTGAAACTTTGAGATCGAATATCTCAAATTTTAATCCCGCAATGAATGTTGCGCTTTCGGCCACGTATACAGGACGTATACGTTTAAATTGACGTATAGTGTAAACTTCAAGAACATTCTAAGAAAAGTGATTTTTAAGTAATAAGGTTGAGAGAACGCCCTTAAAGAGAGAGAGAGAGAGAGAGAGAGAGAGAGAGAGAGAGAGAGAATCATAATTCTTAAGTGAAAAATGAACTGCATGAACGTACATTATTGCGTTGAATTTTTTCTTTCAAATTTCTCGTTATTTAAAATCGCGGTTTGCTGAATAACGCAACGTGTGGAATGCCGAGATTAAGATTTTTCTCGAGTTTTGATAAGTCTCCTTTACAAGATTCCGTCAAAAGCTCGTAGTCGTATCTATATTCCGGAAGACGACGAGATTCGAGACTCGCTTGCCCAGCCACTTTTATCGCTTCTGTTTGAATAGATGTTCTTTATTTTTTCTTTGTCGAGACATAGTGACGCCAATGAGAGGATTCTCACGAGAATCCATACCTCACACTATAAGATACTACTATATATTCTCTTTTCTCATAGAACAAAATGATTTCTTATTAGACATTGGAAAATTCGAATGAGGAAAGAGTGTAAAGAGCCTTTTCGAAAATTCCTCATTATACAAAAGATGTGACGAGACAGAAAATATCATTTGCTTAAAGTCACAAAATTGTAACAAAAGACTAGACGCGATAAAAATAGATTACTTCAGATTAAAAGAATTATTCAGAATTATAATTATTATGAAAAGTAACACACGTGTATACGCACACACCACACAATACACACACACACACACACACACACACACACACACACGCACGCACGCACGCACGCGCACACGCACACGCACACGCACACGCACACGCACGCGCACGCGCGCACACACACACACACACACACACACACACACGCACGCACGCACGCACGCACGCACGCACACGCACACGCACACGCACACGCACACGCACGCGCACGCGCGCACACACACACACACACACACAATAAATTATTGTGTATAATTAATAGAGAAATTACTGTATATATAAAATATGATTAAGTATTAAGCATTTAATTATTCACTATAAATTTTGTATAAATTTTTGAATTAACAACTTTTATCTTCCGCGGATAATAATTAGTTTTTCAAGAAGAATAGAAATAATTGAGGTAACATTTTTTAGAAAATATATTGAATTACGATGATAGGAATGCTTTTGTTTTTAATAGTTTTTAATAAAATTTCAAGATATTTTTATTTTAACAGAAAATATACTTTTGATAAAAATTAAAGAAGATAGCAGTTGCGTCTTGCTTATTGATTTTAAAGCAGGGGCTTCGATGATGTGGGTATAACATTTGAATATATCCGGATATACACGAAAAGCGTAGGGGGTGTTTCGTCCTGGTCAATTCCGCAACCCTAGAAGTGGGGAATGATTCTATCTGGTTTGCCGGCGAACTCGTGGCGCCATGATATCTGTATACTATACGCGTCGGTCCGTCCCCTAGTTAATGATTCAGCGCTAATGCTAACACATTCGATCAGCGCCGACGTGGAAATCGTGCGCACAGTCACGTCAGGAGCTTGACTAAATGCCGAGGCTTTTTATTTCGCGATCAACATGAATATTAACCTGTTAAACCGGTAATTCCATTTCGTCTATTGTTTTTGGTGTTTTAAACAACGCAGTGACCTGAAACAGACATCGCCATATGATATGTTGTATTCTCAATCTAAATTCTAAATCTTTTTCAAATTAATGAGCGTAAATTTTTGTAATTTTATTATTTTTGTAAACCTTTGGTTTTTTAGAACTTGCATTTGGTAATTTAAAAATTATTAATAACAGTATAATTAACCAAAAAGATAATTAATTATTTATTTCTCTTGTTGAGTATAAATATAGGGTTTTATAGAGAGTTTTCGATTCTAAATAATTTTAATAAAACACAAACAACGCACACACAAAAAATAAAAAAAGAACACTTATGTATGTTAAAAATTGAACTACTTTGAAATCATTGAAACTTGGTGGTAAGTTATGGTAGACAAATATTTAAGAAAGCATTTTGAAGCTCGACATTTCAATTTTAATGCGTTATCGATAGTCTTTAACAATTTTTTATTTATCTTGTTCTGTACTTTAAAAATACATTATTTTGTTCCTTAAAAGAAACTTATGTTTTTTTAACACTGCATCATGATACAAATTTCTTTTCGAAAATTATGACACAAGTATAAAAAAACATAACATTTTACCTTCTAAACATCGTTTTAAAATTTTTCTATAGTTTTTTTCGCTCGAGTTACATGACTTTGAAATCAACTGTACATTTTTCGAAAAATAATATTTATCGACAGTATTTGCGTCATTCAATGGCCACTGTGTAGTAGTTTCTGGTCAAATTTTACATATGGTGTGAAAAATCTAACCGCAACCTCCATGTGGCGTACATTGGATAATGCCGGCAGTTTTGTTCCTTAAAATTATGTATTTTTGATACTTACTGCAGATCGATAAAAAAATTTTATCAAAAAATATACATAAGTATTAAAGTAATATATATAAGTAGCAAAAAGTATTTTCATCTTCAGTCACATTTCATCTTCAAAATTCTCTTTTTAAAATTTTCCTACGATTTTTTGACCGAATTATATGACTTTGAGGTCAGTTGTACATTTTTTGAAAAATTATGTTTACCGCCGGTATTAGCGTTACCCAGTGTGTACCAAGTGGAAGTTGCTGATCGGATTTTACATATCATATGTGTGAGTATGTATCGTGTATAAATCTGACCGAATTCCACGTGGTGCAGATTGAGACACTATTTCAAGGAACAAAACAATTTGTGCTTTTTTAAGTATAGAACAAGGAAGATGAAAAAATTTTTTAAAACTACACCAATAACACGTTAAAGTTAAAACTTTAAACTTCAAAATGCTTTTTATTTGTCTACAATGATTTCTCGCCGAGTTTCAGTGGTTTAAAAATAGTCCAATTTTTAGCTTATAAAAAACGTTCTCAATTTTTTTAGTAGCGTATATTTTTAGTTTTGTGTGTGTGTGTGTTTGTGTGTTGTGTATAAAATGTATGTTTTAGAAATAGAAAAAATTAAACTAGAATAGATAGGGTCACTGCACCAATCGCTGAACAGTCACCGGTAAATGACCGTTTAAGAAAAATATTGAGAAATAAAACTTTGATCTAATAAATAACAAATTAA
>VBVQ01005940.1:0-10615 GCA_011636635.1 Tetramorium simillimum | reverse complement strand
GAGGGGGGGGGGATAAAGTGTGACGGTGACGAGGACAGGTCGGTGTTGAGGAGAATGCGAATACCGAACGGCGCACCGACACGTACGACGGCGATACAAACACCCGGCTACTTAGAGACGAGGGAAATGGGACTAGCCATTTGGGGCAAACTACCCCTAGGCTAGCTCTCACGCGACCGATCTTATCGTCGGCTCAGCCTGGGTCCCGCCTCGAACGTACATCGCGCGGACATGTACACGTGACAGTCTACCACATGCACGAGGCGAAATCCGCCTCGGCTATCTTGCCGCAGAATTGATTTCTTGCATTCGTTATTTCCTTGGCGACTCGACGAGCTAAGTATACATACAATTTTTTTCCACTTCGACGAATCGTGGCGATTAAGCGCACATTGAAATATTCATAGAGATACTATCGGCACTATCCACGTCGGGAAAAACGAGCTTGAAATCAAGACGAGCGTTATCGTACGCGCGCAAGATCCATCGAGTCGCCCCGTTATCCCTTTGTAATAAAGTTTCCCTGGATCAATAATAAAATTTTATACAAGATCTCAATATTAATAGCAAGAAAAATTTTTTAATGTTTTGTCTTTCTATCTAATCTTTTTTTCTCTTGCAGGAAGATATTATCTATTTATAGTGATTATATAATGGAATCGATTGACCTGGATTGTACCAAACAGACAACGAAAGAAAAAGGAATATAATAAGCTCTATTGTTATATAGTATTTTATTTTGAAATTGTATTGACTGAATGTCAATGATCCAAAAAAAAAAAAAAATATATATTGTTCTGCGTTGACCTAGTTCATCGAAATATTGATACATGCCTATCTGAACGTCGCGGGTCTCGATTGCACGAATTGTTGTAGAATCACGATCATCGTTCAACTTGCACCATAGCACGATAGCCCATAGCTTCTCGACTGCCGCTTATTATTTGTCGGTTTCTATCCTGATCAAACCGCGATACCGCCGAGAGGGTCGAGACTCCTTTGCAACTTGAGAGCGTGGCGCTTACACAATCATACCGGGGCATTTCGCTGAGATCCTTTGGATTACACGGGGTCGGTCTTGCGAGTAACTCAAGTCGAACTTAACAGTCGGTTAAGTCCGCGGATAGTTTGGACCGTTTGGGTAGTCCGGTTCGTACGGAGGGCATGAAGTCCGAACTGTAAGCCACTACGTAACCCCCCCGGCGGCCATGGGAGGTTCGGCCGAGGTCATGGAGACGTGCCAGTCTTATCTCGATTTGCATAAATTCATAGTTTGCGGCTTAGGGCCTAGGAACTAAGGACACCGGCCGTACCTTACTCCGCGTTATCAAACTTTCAATTCCTTCATCGTCTTGTTTCCAATTAGTGTGTGATCATACTTCGGATCTCACTTTGATCAAAGTAAAATTATTCGTCGATCTAAGATTATTCATTTGAATAATGATTTTCCTTGGAAATACTTTTTCTCGAGTACGTTAACACAGTTCGACTTTTTATACAGTTCCCTACTTCGCGAATAACGCAGCGCGTTGCTTAAATTAAAATACATTGTGATATATTCCAACATTTTTTATATGTACACGATTGATTTACTGACGAGTGTTAGCTATCATTCGCTTTTAGTAACGCGAAAGCTTCGCCTTTAGGGCAATTATAGCTCGCGGAAGCAGCGCGTTGCTTCGAATAAAGGGCATTTGGCATTTTTGACGTGCGTTCGTCGGCGTGATGGAGGCCTCCGGCGCACGAGTATAAGCCGAGGTGGACGCTTTATGGAATTAATAAAATATTCACTCGGCACAGACAGACGGCAAAGTAAGGCATATAATAATTTTCTGACACGCCACCTTGTGTGCTGTCTCCGACGCCAGGCGGCCGTACGTGACCGCTATCGCCGAATCAGATCAGAAAATGGCGCAAACTCCGATAAATAAGATAAATAATGTAATGCGCCTTCCGTACCCGCGGCGACCCCTCCCCCGCGAAAAACTTTCAAAGTCGCGTGCACGTCCATCAGCACGCGGCGAACCCTAATGCCGTGTTTCGCGCAGAATGGCTACGATTGGCCTCGTTCAAGGAGATTCCCCGGGAGTGACCATTACGCTGCTTGCGCCGCGGAGTAAAAGTCGTTATTTGACTATCTCCGATCGCGTGCCTGTGCGCCAAGCGTTACTCTATCAATTTCTTCCGTGCCATTAACCCCATTGACGTGCGTTTGCACTTTGACGTACATACATTTTCCTTACGCAAATTGCGAAGCTCCTTTTTATTATTTTTTTTTTTCACAATTACGGCGTACAAAAAAAAAGTCTTGCGCTCAACAAACGCGATAATAATTATAGTTGTTAATACAGGGCGCTTTCGCGAATAATTTGAATCTTCCAAGTGGACTCTTCCGCCGTAAGCCATCGCGAAGGGGATTCCTCGATTTGACGAAGCTTTGATATTTTTAATGAACGCGGAAGGCCAAATTCCATGGGGATCTCGACGGACCGAGGATACGCGATAATCATTAGACATAGATTCGCAGGGGTGACTGTCCGTTCCCTCGTTTCAAACCCCGTCTCCGTGCCTCCGCACTTATCCACCGAAATTCAGGGTGCCTCCGTCGTCCTCCCCCTCAGCCCATTCTACCAGGATGCAGTTCCGCTCGCAAACTCGGACTGCAGCCATGGGGGATGCACGGGGTGGTGAGGCGGTGCAGTCGGTTGCCATGGCGACCTATCGTCACTGGACACCCTTCACCCCTCATTTCACCTACGTTCTATCCCCATGCACGGTGATCCGGCGGCCGGACAACATCGTCCCATACCGAGCCAAAAACACTGGTCTCTTATTACGCAGCTAAGCCCATGAATTGTCTTCTCTCCGTCGGGTTTGACCATCGATTCTCCGCCCGTCCACAATCATTCGCAACGTACGGATTCTTCTATCGTATCGCCATTCAAACAAGATGTTACGCTCCATACGCTCGGCGAAAACAATAGCATATTACTCGCGTCTGAATTTTTGGCAAGTTCGTCGGCTGTTATTCGTATATCGTGCCGATATGCCGCGGAATCATTAGTAGCCGCGTTCACCGTTCCGGCTCAGGTTGGTTCGTTGTAAAAATAATTACATTCGGTCGCTACGGGAAATGTAATACAATTGCCTCGCGCAAGGATACCGAAATGTACTCTAATTACACTGGGAGGGTAATGAAAAATAGATATACAGAATGCAGAGCCGCGCTATACATACATTTCGCGCGCGTGTGTATACTCAATGCAAGGGTTTGAAGGTTGTTTAATAATTAATAATCACGATGCCAAGTTTTAGAGAATACTTAAGCGAACATTCTCGATAACTTGAAATAACACAACGGAGAATGAAATAAAAGTGCACTCATGTCACACTTGGTGGCTCATGAACAAAAATGCCCGACATCGCTTTTACGTGAGCGCCGCGTGGTGTCTTAATACATTCGGCGACTATCCGGATGACAGCCACACCCTTTTCTGGTCACGCGACAGACGACTTTACGGATGCAGGAATAATTAATAGGACCCGAGGGAGTTGATATCGCAATCGTTTCGACGATCAAAATATGTTGAAAATTCTGAGCCGGGCTGAATTTGATAGCCGACAATTGACGAACCTCTGAATTAATACGGAGATAAAATGTCGACTATATATCTACGACACGATAGGCACTATTTAATATTGTCGTTTTATTACGGTCTACGCTGTTAAACCGGTAATTATACTGGGAAACAAACGTACGCGATTGACTATTTGGAAAGAAACCGAACGGTTTCGAACGGGGCCTCCCCCGGCTTTTTACATATTACACCGACAGTACACCGGTTTAGCATTGGCAGCCGATGTTATCTGCCTTGATAATTAATGGTCGACGCATACCTAAAGCGACAGTGAATCCGCGCAATAGTGTTTATAGATAGTAAAGCGGCGGTATGAGCAAGCACGCAACGCGATCAATGGACCGATCGATCGATCTACACTAAACGTGATACACCGGTAGTGCCAATAGTCTGTTACGTATTCGGACAATCGGGGACGAGGGGGTGCACGACCCCTTCGTGTCCTGCTGGCACAGTGACCCTGTTATCCATACACTAGCCGGAGCACATTCTCGTACAAACACACGCCCGCACGTTCGCGCGCGCCGGCTATGTACACCGATGCGCGCGTATTGGTCGCCATCGATACCGATCAAATACCGAAGATTCTGAGGCAGCCCGAACGCACGTGCCCCCGCACCGAGACGCCTGTTGCACATGATGTCGCCCTACGAAATATTTGCGGACTTCACGCCTTCGACGCTCCGCGCGAGCGCCGATCATCGCCGGAATCCTGGCGCCGCGCCGCGTGCTTGACGGCCGCGTAGCGGAAGAACGCATGCGAGGCACGCGTTTTCCGCAAGCAACGCCACTGTTAATTCAATATCATAAAGGTTACGACGTGCATATACATTTCGAGAGAACCTTTCGCTTTTCTCTCGCTGATGCCTACTACACGTTCGCTATTTATGCATTCGTGTATGTTTGGCTACAGTGTCGGAGGAGATTGCGTCTATTATACTTCATGCCGAGGTGTACACGAATTTAGTTACAACATTTGCTTTATTTACTTTATTACCTATAGAAAGTCGCGTATCTCTTCAGGACAAATGAATTCTTTTAATGAGGGCTCCGTGATCGGATATATTAAATATATTCGCTAAAATGACATTTTCCACCGTTACTTAATTTTTAGCATTAAACAGTTTGACCGTCACGTACCTTAGATTTACCGAGAGAATCGAATCGACAAACTCAACAAATCACATCTGCTACGGTACAATCAGATCATAAAATGCTGAAGATTTCAATTAAATGTGCATAAATAAAGTTGCTCGGGAGAGTTGATAAATGTCTTGTGTCAATGCAGCGATGTGATTCTCGATGAAACGCATACTGCTCGAATAATCACCTGCAAATTATACCGCAGCATCGTTACCGCTCACAGACGAGATAATCGCACGATCGTAATTATCGACGATGCGATCGACCAGTCGATCGACGGAACGAAATTTATTGTCACATCGTATTTAACCGGCGGCGCGAACTGTCCGAGTCGCTGGGTTCGTGCACGTGTACGCCGGCATGTGCGTACACGCACGCATGTACAATACATATGTATATACTTGTACACATGTGTTACGTATACTTATATATGTATATATTTACATATACATATACATGTTGCACCCCGTGCGATCCCGTGTTTATTTCCACAATCAGGCGAATCATAATGCTATTATCAGAGGGTGCAACACGCGGGGGTGAACCACCGTGTCCCTGCACCATGGTGGCACACGACCCACTGATACGGTGACCCTATTGAGTGCGAACGCAATCGTGTGTGGGACGAGCCACGGTTAGGCTCCGAGCATGATCATGTTTGACATGGTAACTTGCGTTGCAGATATAGCGAGGTTTATGCCGATCGAAACACAGACGCGAAGACGCGACGTCCAACGGAACGATTGTACGGATCAGAATGTACGGCACGGTATCGCGAGAATATCAATTTCAGAATTAATTTCTTAATTTAGGAACTTTGCCACCAAATTATTAAACCTATTATTGAGAGAATAAAGCTTTTTAATAAAGAATCCGTTTAATGGTCCTGGGAGAATAAACACACGGAGAAAGAGAGAGATCATTAACGATGTAACGATCAAAAATATGTCATGGGATATTTTCATTCTAAATTTCATCGTTAATGAAATCAAAGATAATGATCGATACGATCCTCATCGAGTCCGCATAATTGGCCGGATTTTATACAATGGAAATGACGGTGGGTATGCGGTTGATTTATTGTGGCGCTGTACCGTTGTTGCCGGTAATTTTATCTCCATCAAACGTTTTTCCAGGAAATCGAAACCAAATGGGAGTATTAATATCTCATTGTACGCTCGCGTGTCGCCGACACTTTTCCCGCTCGCGCTGGGCTTTTCCATCGATTTATATCCCCTCCCACCATTTTTCTCGCCGATTAAAGTGAGTACTCGCGAAACCGCGCGCATCGAATCACAGTGGCAGCGTTTGAAATTGACAAAATGTTCATGATCACAAAAACAATTATACGCGGTTCGTGATTTTATTATTGACTCGCCACGGTGTCGATAATCAAACAAATACTTGTAATTAACAGCGAAAAATTAGCGTGAAGTGATCCACTGTGCCAACTCGACAGAGAGCAATTTACAAGACGGCTTAATTAAAAAGCACTCTATCAATGGTATTCGTTTGTATTTTTGATTTCCAAGTAATAAACGATACGCATTAGCGTAATCTAAATTAATCCTCGTCGATTGTAATTATTTTCGGTTTTGCATCAATTGATGAAACATGATGCGACGCAGCCTTTTAGTAATAACATATTCGTGATGTTAATACTGTATATACCACTTTTAATATTAAAATTATTTTGGATTAATATTTCAGCAGCTTGAAATATTTGTCGAAAGTAAAAACTTATGATCTAGGAGCTCCGATCGTTAAATTCTTTTTCAAAAGACTAATTGTGTAAGCATTTTTCAGATAATTATTATCGAACCCTTTAACCACGATGGCGATAATTCTTGTCTAAACACTACGTTTGTTATTCCTTGAATGTCCCTTAGACCGTGAAGTCTCAAACGTTATAGCAGATAAAGATAGTCCCTTGATGATAACGCTGTAATAAGATACTGTTGTTTCTCGAAGCAAGTAGCTATATCTTGATTAGAATCTTTGTCCCTTTCGGTTATCTACTGAATGTAGATACGCGTGTAAAACTCGATTACTTGCATCTATAGCTGAAATTGGTATACGGTGAAACGTTTCGACATTAACAAATGTATGTGCTTTTGTTTATGCATTACCTAATCCTTTATCATCCGTATTCTATATTTATCTATATTTCATTGAATCGAGACAAGTCTATAAATCAGCTCTTTTCCCTTCGTTGTTAAAACTACGCAATTGTACAAAAGAAATTCGTTCGTCAAATGGTTATATCTACTTTGTACCATAAAGTCATTTATTTCGGCCGGTAATGAGAACATAAAAGATACCTGCAGAATATATGCAACGCGCGCATTCGCCGTTATTTCATATTTTTACGAAGGCCGGGAGCCTTCGAAATGATTATGTCGAAGGGATAAAGGCCTCCGCGATATGAATTAAAAAGGTGCGTGCGGATTGCGTCAAAGCAGCAAATCTCTCTGGGAATTCAAATAAGAATAGAAAGAGCAAAGACATAATTCAGACTTTTCTGAATCTGTAATATACGTAGAGAAAAGATTTTGGGGCTCCGTTCTTTATTATTTCTCAATGTAGATAGAAGCTTGCGCGATTTAAAATTTTCGATGTAAAGTTTTGCATTGTAAAGAATGTATTAATTTCGCTTATACTTGTTTAATAGTAAATTTAAAAAAAATGGTGATACTTTTGATACTACAGTATCATGTATTTTTTGGTTTTGAATAAAGTTGAATCTTCGAAGTACGAAGAAATAAAAAAAAAACCGTTTAAACCCTTTCACTTAAAGTCAGACTTTAGGTAAAATATATAGTATTTAAAAATAATTAAACGTAATGCTATGTCTTATCAAGTCTTTACTAAATAATCTACAATGGAAAGGGTGTGCGACTTCTGAGATACTCTATATACGTTGACTCGTCACACCCTTCAATTATCATGCCGCCTATCACGCCCTGTTAGACTTCCGCATACAATTACTTAGCAGAGTCCGCAGTCATATAAAGACATTCGAAAACGAAGATAACTAATCCTGATGATTCGTTGAAACAGCAAATTGAGCTACTATCCTCTCTGCACAAGTCAAACTTAACGTTATACGAGTAATTAAACAGAATGTGCAACAGGCCGTGTGCGATTTATAATTTCCAATAAAAGCCTGATGCTTTAGTTAAATTTTCTGTGGCCGCTGATCTCGTTGTATAAAACAGAAAAACTAAATATCACTTTATGATATCGATTAAATTATAAATCCGCATAATCCCACATTACCGCACACCTCTAATTGCCATCAATAATTATCGCATACCTGTCAGTGCCCGGAAACGTTGTTAAAATAATGTTTAAACTGCACGCTTTAATTACGTTGCTACCTGTTGCTGCCTGATTGCAAAATAAATATTTATTTGTTTGAATATTAATCTGTTATCTGTGCATTGCGCTTGGGTATTATGAGGAAAAATATTCTTGGCTATGCATCAAAAAGAGAATTCGATACCATCGACCTCCCTTTAAACCACTTTAAACCAATCGCCACGCGGATATATCAGTTCGCCGCAGTGTTACCTGTTTATTGTATTTAAATACAATGCAAATTTTATCTGCTTAATGAAGTGGACATAAACGCAATGTTTCCCGATCCCGATTTTTTTGGAACGAGGAAAGCCGTTTCTATATTCATCTCATCTCTTATATCAATAGTTGTAAGAACATACGTTATGATTGTAATTGAAAATAAGATTGTGAGCACTTTTTATATTAACTATAAAATTAATTCAATGTTGCTCATAGGTACTAGTTAAGATAACCAGTAAAACTGTCACATGTGGCAGACGGTTGGGTCATTTCGCAAGATAAGAAATAACCGACCGCGGGATCATGCGTGCAAGACGGTCGGTTGAAAGAATCTACCATGCGTTAAAGGCGCGCCGCACAAGGGGGATAAGCACGATGCGTGTCCGCGTATTCTTAGCATGGGGTGCACCTGTAGGGGGCCTCACAAGGAAGTGGGACCCCATGTGCACGAGTACTCACTCACCGTAACGAAGACGTTGGCGAAAGTTAGGTGCGCTTTTAAAGAGCCGGATATCCTTTCGAGGCGCTAAACCGCCTGCCTTTTAACAGTCCCAACGGTTCTTTTCACACGTGATTGTTGCGCAATTGTAACTGTTCTATGAGATGTTTCGCAGCGGGAGATCTCGAAAAGTCAAACTGAAAATAATGTGAGATACGAATGTTACAAGTCAGTCAACTGCTTTTTTTCTATCTCTTAATTCCAAAGTTGTATCGTATAAATTTCCCTCAAGATTTTTCATTTCAACGCGTTTGGCCAATCGTACAAATTGTGACGCAAGTCTACGGAAAAAAGAAAACGCGACGAAAGGTATTTGCCTGGACATTTCCAGAGTGCTTCGTGCTCCGTGCATCGCTCGACGATTTTCGCCGTGCGTTATTTAGGTACAAGAGAGGTACGAGGCGCGGAGCCTAATGCTTCTACGACGTAGTTTGAAGCATTTCTGAACGAACGTAACGTGAGCAAGTTTCCCAGGAGCGACAATCGGTCGTCATAGTTACCGGATTTGCCCGTTGTCCCCGCGCCGGGAAGCGTACCTTCAATCTGCATTGTTAAGATCGCGGACGCGCGAACGTCAATAAGTGCCGCCACTTACGGATGCATTCTGCGATGGTGAACGGTACACGTGTATGCGCGCGTGCCTGAGTGCGTGGAGGAACGTGTTGCGGGTTCACGCCGCGGAACCATTCGGAGAATGTGCTCGGGTAGAACGAGGCGGACGGGATTCGGACGCCATTACCGCGGACATTGTCCGGCGGAAATCATTAAACTAAAATCTAACTACGGGCTAATATAGCAAACCCGGGCCTATTCTGAAAGCTTTCATACCAAGCCGCAATTCGCTTCGGTTTAGGCCGCAAGTACGGGTCCGCGGGGACAAAGCGTAACTCATTGCCGGAATTCCCACGGATTTGCCGACGATGATGGCACCGCGATGAAGACGGCAGTGGCAAGTTTCAATGTGAGTCTACGTAATGGCGATCGACGACGTCCTCACACACGCTACTTTTTGCAATTTAAACTTCGTATACATCGGAAATGCGCCACGAGTGACGCTGCGATGCCCGAGTAACGTGCGTTACGAGCGTACTTTCGTATCTTCATGGCTCTATGCAAATTCATGTTGTACACTCGAAATTGTAAATTGAAAACCGATGTAATCCAGGTGCTATTCAAATATTACAGTTATGATCCCCGATAGCAATGTGTTAATGTTTAAGAACACAGTCCAATCAATTGGATACACTAAAACTCAAACGCAGCTACTAATATCGCTGCGGAAATGCTTTTCCTATCGATGATTTATCCAGCGCCGCCTACATTTTAAATCTAATCAGTTTCATCGTTTCTTTTTGTCATTTTACGGCGTCATTCTAAGAATCTTAATTACTTCCGCTCAATTCTTTTCCGTGTACGACCGTAGCAACAAATAAGAAATCTGTAAAGAAAAAGAGGAGAGGATCGTCGAAACGAGTAAAAACATTACATTACGAGTGAAAGTGATCGAGCAAGGTGAAACGAGCGGAAGTAGCCGGTCGCCCGACGTACGCACGTAACTCGGAACGAGTTTAAATAACAATTTCGCGGGAGAAAATGAGCCATCAAAAACAATGCGACAGTTAAAAGGTTTAATTCGAATGGTCAAAGGTGGAGGAGCGGAGCGGCTCTGTTTGACTGCAGTCCAGGACCGAGGGAAAGCGAGAGGCAGAAGAGCGACGAGTGGAGAAGGACGGTGGCGCAGGGGGAGGGAAGG
>VBVQ01005938.1:0-10618 GCA_011636635.1 Tetramorium simillimum | reverse complement strand
TTTCTATTAAGTTTTTAAAATATATGTATATATCTTACAAAGAGAAAAGAGAGATTTATAGCAGAAATTAATATATACATAAACAATCTCAAATAATAATAATCGAGTTAGAAGTTTATTAACAGAAAATGAAATATTTTCATAATTAAATTTCTGTAATTAATTCAATGTTTTATTACAGATTTTAAAACTAAGTAACGTTAAATTTTTTTTACTGAAATAAGCGGCATGATTAAAATTTTATGCGGATATGTTAACAAAATGGTAGGAATGGGTGTAAATGTTTATGCTACGCGTGAAGGGCGTGCTCGTTTGCATACTAGTTGATAAATTGCAATTTGACGTAATAATCCTGGATAATATTGCGCAATTATGCAAAAACGTGCGTCACTGCTGATAGCTGTAAATTATGCATGAAAATTAGGGCAATAATTACTCTAGCAGATTTTAACGTTCATTTCCAATAGACGTTATCTTATTAAAAACATGTATAATTTATAAAGAATCCGACTCTGCTATAAAGTGTAGTCAACAAATAATAACTAAAATTTGTGAGAAATTCATATCGCGCATATAGCTATTCTGTTATTGATTAATGAAGAATTTACGATGCGCGAAACTGTTTTTACTCATGTCCGATTCATTCACTGTACATATATATACATATCTCAAACTCTTTATTTGCATATATTGAGTTTTATTGAGTATTTACTCGAGACTCGTTAAATTGTTCTTTGAACTCGTTATCAGTAATATATTATTCTTGCACAAATAAATTTCATGTAAAATTATATTTGTTTTAAAAAATGGTCGAAAATGATCGAAACTAATAAAATCTCTCTGTTAAAATAATGCAGCAGGTATTACCATACCATTTGTATATTATAAAATTCTATCTATTAATAAATTATATATACTGAAAATGCAATAAATATTTATACGAAAGAAAACAAATTGTGATAAAAGTTTCCTGTATATACTGTTAAAATTAGCTGTAGTTGTACTACTTTGATTATTTTGATTACTTTTGTTATTATAGGACAACAAACTAAATTCTTTCGAATATTGAGAATTCGAGAGCGATGTAAAATGCTTTTTTGCACTTTTCAATCAAGCTGCAGGACATGCATGTGGTAGAAACAGTGCGAAAAGTTTCATCCTATTCAAATTCCTGAACTATATTGCAATTCACGTTTTCCGGTATCTAAAACTTCATTGTTCGCTGATGAATTTTAAAAAAACTAATGTTTTTAAGGTAATTCCGTAGACATCTTTTTTTTCTCATCCTTCTTTTCAAACTACTTGTTAAAAATTAATATGAGATTATCGTAATGTATTCGCGATAACGTTTAATATCATTCGCATCGATAACATCGCCAAACAATAAAATATTACTTCGAAAGACGAACGAAGAACTACGTTTGAAAAATGATAGATAGATTGTAGATAAGAGTCACCTGGCGCGAAAATACAGGAAAAAAGGAGATACAAAGATGGAAGTATACCCATGTGGAAACGCATGGTGGGCATCGCGCCGTTGCTGAAGACGATGAGAACACGATGATAAGAAGGTCGATCTCCTCCTTTCGTATGCTACACGCGCGATGCTGATAATAATGTATGCTGATAGCGCGAGCAATATATTTTGGCGATAAATACGGCCCGCAAAATGCAAGCAAAATGACACGTTCTGAATCTTTAATGCGAAATCATTTTCATAAGATCACAACCGTGATTCGCGATATCTTTCAAGATTGATAAATGTACTCCATCGTTAACTTTCTTGTCCTTCTCGGCGTTATCAAAGCGAAACTAATGACAGATTACGAATTGATCGCTTTTGTGCGATAACGCAAAAATGTTATTTGTTATTTTTATTTCCACCCCTACCTGTGAAAACGTTAATAACGTATTTTAATTATATTACTTACTTCGAGCGAAACTTAGAAATTAATGCTTATGTTACGTAATTACGCGTTTCGAATTTTTAGCACAAAGTCAAGTCGCGGTCACGATATTTATGATTTATGATAGCTTCTAAGGTTAATGAACATATCCTTTTATCAACTATTCCTCTTTCCTTTAGGAAGAAACCGTCCTTTTATAAAGTTAAGTGATTAACTCCATGATAACCAATCATGTTAGCGTCGCGACGCATTAGGTGGCGAATATCGCATAGCAGGGAGAAGACCTTTCATAATTATCCGGTGAAATAAATAATGCGCAGAGTATACACGCTACGCGCCAAATAGAACAATATTACCCGGTGTAGAAATCCTGCGGATAAAATTTGCAAAAATCGAGGAGGGATCGCCTCTTTATAGCGAACAGCCTGAAATATTAAACAAGACAAAAGCTTCTTATGAAACATGTCTATTATACATGTATTCGATCTCCTTCCCTCTCCTCTCCCTTTCTCTCTCGATCTTTCCGATAGTTGCTACACGTTTCTAAGCAGAAGCTTT
Organism: Tetramorium simillimum; assembly: GCA_011636635.1. Lineage (NCBI taxonomy): Eukaryota > Metazoa > Arthropoda > Insecta > Hymenoptera > Formicidae > Tetramorium > Tetramorium simillimum. Next base: position 8,153 of record VBVQ01005938.1, on the reverse strand, counting down.
TACGCCAGCTGCATTTACGCGTCGATTTTCCAGCTGTCTGTACGAGGGAGTATCATTCGACGGTCGATCACCCATTATATCCGCTTTCGATCTCTGTACAACACCGCCGGGAGTGGCACCGTCTTGCCCTGCGCGCGCGCGTATCCCTTTGCCGCACGGAGAAAATGAAATTGGCAATATCAATAAAGTCCAAGTATGCCGATAACATAAAGGTACCTAAAGGCGCGAGCGCGAGCGCACATTTCTTCGCGAACGGGCCCATTTAATTTCCAGAGAACATTCCGATGTACTTACGGAGTATCCGCGCCACATACAGTAAACGAGGAAACGGCGTGGCCAGCTGGTGGCGAACGAGCCGGAATTGGTTCCATCATCCAAGCGGGACCGGGAAAGGGGAACGAGGGAGCGGGAGAGAGAGAGGGAGGGATCGTGGAGAAGTCGCCCGAATTATCCGCGGGAACTAAATCAACCCGGCAACTTACGTAACTTTGTGCGTGGTAACCCCGTCCGCTCATTCGATTATGTCACACCGTAGAGGAAAGGCAAGTCCCCCCATAGTTTTCCCCGGGTAGTCGCGGGAGAGTTTCCAATTCGCGTGCGCGCGCGCGCGCGGCGGTTTCGATTTTAGTAAGTTTTCCCGTCGCTGTACAAGCACCGGGCTCCCTCCATCGTGGAACGAAACGGCATTTACCCGATTGCTCGTATCTTTTAATCGCGATAAAATGCGCTTTGACAGTCATTTTCCCCGTCACGCGGCATTGTAATAGTTTTGCGCTATTACTTAAGGAGCAAATTCTGCTCTCAAGACATTGCTCAGCAGATTAAACACTCAAGGTTTTTCTCTTCAGAGAATTCGCCGTTTAAATCCAATAATTGCTCGACGAATTTCAAAATAATGCCGTGAAGCCATGAATTTGTAATGACAAAATATGACAGCTTCCATGAAATATGATTACATGCCGTTTGTATTAAAATCATAAATCGTAAATGACTGAAGACCTGACGAATAATAAATGATAAATACCATATTCATATTTTTCACATGAAGTGCGGCCGCGATAATAATAGCGATAACTAATCAAATTAGCGGGCGACACGTACTCTAAGCTCTGAAAATTTTATGGCACTCCCTTGATTGCTTTTTACCGCGCATACTTTCGCGGTAAAATAGTTATAATTTCGGCGTGATCGCGCCGGAATATCGCCATCGCGCTTAGCTCTCTCGTCGCGTCGCCAGCTTTTTGCTCGCGCGCTTCTTACGCGCGCGAGCAAATGATTTACGATTTGTTTTTTCGTTTTTTGCATCCGATACTTTCGACGTCGACTCCGGTCCAAAGCGCTCGTTCAACCCCGCGTACGCACCCACACATACACACACCAATTTATTCCCCGCCCTCTTATTCCGTCTTCTTCATTTTTCGCGATCTCCTCTTCTCACCAGTGGCTGTTATCTCTCTCTCTCGCGGCTTATTCCCCCGGGAAAAATATATTGGGACAAGAATGAGATTTATGAATCTGTAGAGCGAAATCTTGGGTCGTATTTATGGTTCGAGTGTTATTACCTCACTTTAGAGCATATCGAGTAACCATATATCTTTGTCAGTGATGCATATAATCCTCGAGCATCGTACATTGTATATTAGCTAACAGTGTTAATTTGTCTTCATTAAATTACGTTTATTTTTAATAAATTAAAATCTCGTGTAATATTCCAAGTAAAATATATCCACGAATTTCAATTTGTCCTATTTTATCCCTATTGCATAGTATTATATTATTTAACTACTATTTTAATCGCGTATTTCTGTGCGCTCTAGTAGTGTAATAATAAATAATAATAACACACTCAGGTACACATCCGTATTTAAAGTACTGAATATTATGGTTTTATCAATATTTTAGGAACAACAATTTATGTTATGCGACATGAGATGTTTCAGTTACTTTTATGACTAATAAATGAGAATATTGAGGGGTAAAGGATATACAATTTGCTGAAAATATGACGATATGGGGCTCCGACAATTTGCTTAATAAACATAAATAAATGGCAACAAATACAAGCAGCACGAGCGGCACGAGCAAAACGGCAAAGTTATTTTTCCTCGCTTTCCATTCGACGTGCATGCAATCTCGACTCTCGATGCATTACGTGAAATTCCCCGAGCTGGAGTGCAGCAGGAACGGCGACACTTTCGCGTATCCGTCGTGGCTGCCTCTTGTGTTCTTCCTTTTTCGCCTTTTCTTCTCCCTGTACAGCCGTTGCATCTTTCTCCCAGCCGGAGTAAAACTGTTTCAAGATGCGAACGGGCGATTCATACGTTCCGGGGAGGGAATCGATCGAGCGATCTGCTTTCGAAAGATTACAAAGCCTCCGGCGCTGTGTGCCGCGCTCCGAATATGAAGTATGCTACGGTGAAACGAATCCATCGTATTTTGCAAATAATGGCGCCAATGTAGTTCGTTACATCATATTTCATGTGGTTCAACGCCCGTGATGAATAACATTGACTTCTGTCAAAGATTAGATTCTCTTACATACCATATTAATCAGTATTGAATTTGAAAGTTAACTTATATGTGTATTGTAAAGATATACAATTTGGTATCATAATTAAATTCATTTGAAAGATATAAAATTATTATGTGGACAAACGCGTAATACAATAATGTTTATAACCATATAATAACTTTTAATTTCGGAAAACTTTACAAAAAAATTTCAACAGTTTTGTATTACTGTATATTGTACTTTTTTTACGTTTAAAAAGTAAAAGTTCGCTACTTTAATTTCAAAATATCAAGCGCTATTAAAATTATGTTTTATTTTAATTTAGCTTGTAACATCAAACTTGTTAGCGAGAGAAAATATTTTACAATGCGATTTTATTTAGCGGTGAACTCTAGTTTCCATTTCAATTAGAAAACACCAAGTTGTGGATGCTGTGGTATTTCGAAATGGTTCTGTTTATCGAAGAAGACTGCGGACGAGTTGTGAGCAAGGTGGCGAGGGGGAGGAAGGAAAACAGAAAAAGAGGCAGACGCGCCGGAGTATCGTGTTGGCTGCCACCATCGAGCTGCTTTTCAACCCAGAGAAATTTCACGTAATGTATCAAGCCGAGATTACAAATATCGCGCGGTAAGGAGAGAAAATAACGACAATTCACTCGCGCTTCGAGACGTCTCTACATTTATTGTGACTTACTTTCTTAGAATATACTTTGCTAAATTGATTAAAAATGATTCGTTTTATTTTTGTTCCTTTCTATTTCTTTTCTTTTCTTTTGTTTTTTGTTTTTATTCTTTAATTATTAGATACAAAATAATTAAATTTCATTAAAACATCTTTTTTTATTGTTCAAGTCTATTAATATATCACACATTATTTTTAATTCGCAATAATAAACTTATAAAAGTTTCAAACGTAGAAAATAAATAACATTAAAGTTTTCTCTATGTAAAAATTACGTAATATAAATGGCTACGAGTCCTGTTGGTATTTGACATGCAATAATTTACACGTCATTCTTAAAAAAAAATGGAAACGATATAGCGCGATTTATAGACTCACATTAATCTTTACGCGGAACTAGTGCTTCCGTAAGCCATTTCGTCGCTATAGTTAACATGGTAAACGATCTATTATCAACGAATAAACGATTTTCAATCTTTCTATCTTCACGCGAGATATATGCAAGCCTTGTCGATGGCCGTTGATCGAGCACGTATTTTTCGTATGCGAGATAAGTCGCGGCGCGCAGCATGCTTTCTTTTTTCATAAATCTGCATATGCGATCGCCGATTTCGGATATCGAAAGTGCCGCTTGATAAAGTCCCTCTCGAGTCCCTCCTCCACACGCACAGACACACCTGCCGCGCTGTACAACCTGATTGTAAGCCCGCGAGCGAGAAGTATACATCGCGATAAGGCGGGATTTATGCTGTCCAAGTGTAATCGATTGTACGGCTCTTCGTTCCCAGGCTATTTACAAAAAGATCTATTTATTGCTGTAGCGCTAAACAAGACACCTCGCGAAACCGATTCCCCCGATAATTGATACATCAGCTGTTTCGGAATAAACTGCGAATCGGGCGAGAACTATCTCGCCTTCTATCCTCCGTCAATAATCGCGACGTGAAACGTAATTGACGTTTCGAAATTAGTTGATGCGATATCAGAGAACGCTTTCTATCGGAGATAGATAAACCGCGTAAATCGAGATCCGTGTAAAGTGTTGTGTAAACCGTTGTAGATGCTAAAGTGACATTTTATGCGGGATTAAATGAAGATGTTTATGATCCGAAATAAATAAGAGGAGACATTTTACATAAACATTTATATTACATTAACCTCTTGAATATCCATTTTAATGGTTGTTACACAAAGGATGAGGATATCAATGAGTCCTTTTTATGGAAGTATTTCTAACACGCGTGGCGTGATTTCTAAAATATCTCTTCACAAGTTGAAATATTACTGCGGCAGGTCCTTTCACAAGCGCCTATTGTAAAAAGAGAAACAGGTCGCGAATTGTTGCTCTAATGTGCGTTAAGAAAAACGCACGATTCTACGATTCCGCGATGATCCCGCGGATGAGATGTGCTAAGGATCTTTCATAGCGATCATCGCGAGAAAGGGAGAAAAAAGAGAGAGGAACGAGAAGGGGGAGAGTAAGAGAGACCGATGGAAGTAGCCGTAGTAACGCCGGAAAAACTCAATCTAGGCATAAATCATGGGATATCGATTCCACTGCCAACTTTCCTCGGCAGCCTCGGCCCCGACGTATCGGAGATTCATCCTGTGACGCGGCAATAACATCTCTCGCCAGCATAAAAATTCAACTATACATCAAACTGTCATATATAGCACCGTATTTGTACCTATCTCGCTGATATTTCCTCCGTTTCCTACCGAACCCCCGCGCGCAACGCTCGCCCCCTTTCTTTCTCTCTCTCTCTCTCTCTCTCTCTCTCTGTCATCCTGACGCCGCGTTGCTACGGTCACCACGCTCTGCGCGGCTTGTACATACACGGGGTGTTCCGGAAGCCAGGCGTCGTGTTAACAACCAATGACGATTTCGCTGCTCTCGTCTCCGTCGTATTTTTTCTTTACATCAATTTGCCATTAAAATTAAGTTTGTGAATTGTAGAACACCAACTGTGTCACTGAAAAAAATTCTGGTTAAAAAAACGGACGAATCAGAAAACTTGTGAGATTGATAAAATATTCTGGTTATTATAATAGAAATTCTGATTATTGCAAGTTATAAAATATTGAGTTCTATCATAATAACCAGAATATTTTTGATGAATCCTAAAAGATTTTCTGATTCGTTCGTTTTTAACCAGGATTTTTTTTCAGTGATCGTATCAACATGGTGATTATTTTCCATTAATCTCCTTTTGTAAAAAATTGCAATTTTTTAAAAATAATCGTGACGATATTTCAATATTACAAGTTTTATGATACGACGTCATTCGATTATTTACGCGAATTCACGGCCATGTTGTGATATTAATTACACAAGTTAACGATTTTCTTAATTTATAAAAAGGGAAAAGCATTTATTTATGCTTTACATAATGTAAAGGAGCTCGTTTATTTTTGCATCTTTTACGGCTAGCTGTTATTTTCTTCATTTTTATCAATTTTTTTCGAAACTCTCGACAGAACGAAACATTTTTCGCGTCAACGTTTTTCCTCGCAGCACCGCCGCGCCGGCACGGCGATACCCAAGTATCTCTGCCCGTGCCGTCGCTGGGACACCCAGTAGCACCGAAGGCAGGAAGCGAAAGGGAAGAACTCGCCGCTTTTACCTCCCCATCGTTCGCCACAATTTTTCTCCGATCGTCCGCTCTTCTCCCTCCGGCGCCACCCCCATCGCGCCGCTATCCACCTTCTCACGCAGCCACCTTCTCTCAGCGGCGATTTTCCGCATTCGATATTTGCGATCTCAACTTCAGATATCGAGAATTCCCAGAGCGGAAGTGCCGCTTGATCGTACTCTCAGTGACACTATACTCGGTCCCTCTTTCTCATCGAGCCGCACTCTTTTCTCCTCGTCGTTCTCCACGCTCCTCTCTCTAGTTTCCCTCGAACTGTGCGCCGCGCCGGCGGGAGAGAGCTTCGAGGCCTCTCGGCGGGATTCCGCGCGCGCGAACGCGAGGACTCGTGTGAGCCGAAAGTGGATCGATTCGTCGATTTGCACGGTGAGGGATTACGACGCGGTGAACGGGGCGGGCACGCCTCGGCGTGTTGTTTTGCATGCGAGCTCGTGTTGCTCGTTTGTTGCGCTTTGATTCGACAAGCGGGCGAACGGGCGAACCGGGGCGTACGCGGTGTACCGTCTCGATTTTGCTTTGTCCGAATGCGCGCCGCTTGCATTGAGATTTTCCCGTGAACGTGACTCGATGATAAGTGAATTTCGTTTCGATTCGGGTCGCATTGAGATTTGGATACTGAGGAACGTGGTAAGGCCGTATCGTCCTCCGTGGAGAATCACGACGCGTTTTCACCGATACGCGGGGAAAAACTCGCGAAATAAAATCGAATCGAACGATGTTTTGTCCTCCTCGATGTACCGCAAGATAATGCATTATGAAGAATTGTAGCGAATGTAATATAACTTTGTAAAATTTCAGATATTTCGCGACTGATCCTCAGGGTATTAGTCCATAAAATCGTTATAAAAGTTTAAAAGACTGCAGAATGATAAAGATATTATCGTCAATTAATAATTGCATTACTGAAAATTTTCATATAATGTATTTTTCAGACAATTAAAAATTAAAAATTTTTACAACTTTATCATATGAAAAATTTTAAAAATCAATTTGATAGCTTATGCTACATATAACCGTAGCAGAACATAAAAAAATCATGTTACATCCTTAATAATTATTTACTCTTTAATGATTAAATATAACTTTTAGATTACATGTCAGATTTTTTATGTTTCTTCTTTACTTGGTCGTCGTGTTATTTTAAACTTATCGAACTTTTTTTCTATGTATTGGATATTTTTTAAGTTGCTAAAAATAGTTTGAACAACAGAAAATAAGTTTATTGTTATTTTTGTAAATTTATTAACATAAAACGCTAATAAAAATTGAATATTTAATTCACATTATAAATAATTAAACAATGGAAAATTAAATTAATAATTATGCAAATAATTCAAACCAACACCGACAAAATTTTATATTTATTATGTGTATTAATATCTTATAATCCGATTAACATTTTAATCTCGTTAGTTAAAATTTAAAGTCGTCAGTGTCAGTTTTACGATTTTATAGCTTAGTTTAAAAAGATTCTTTTCAGGCACACGTTAAAGAATACATCTCCGTTATGTCTTCTATTTATTCTTTCTATCTCTCTCTCTCTCTTTCTGTCTTCTTTGGATTCTGTGCAATGTGTACAATATATACACATTGGTTTTGCAGCCACGCGCATCGATCAACCCCCCCAGCAGTTTCGCGTATCTCTAATAGTTTGTGGGACGCGCAAGTTGGATCGGTTTCGCGAGTCACGCCATATATCTTTGACGGTCGAACGCGGGCAAATCACGTTGTCGATGCGAACACTCCTTTTGCTACAAGCACGTTGTTGCCAGTACGAACCCATAAAAGTAGTTGGCCTACGTCCAGACGCGTTCCGGTAGTGCGAACTTATTGTCGACGGCGACAAACGAAGGCGAGAACGACGGTTCGGTTGCCTTTGTCGGAAGTTGACCATCCCGAAATCCGCACTGTCGTACTAGGGGGGGGGGGGGAAGGAAAACGCCCCACGCGAACATAATTCATGTCCGCGTTAAGAAACATCCGAAATTGAATCGAGTTAAAAATTGCACGAAAAGCGAGCGCCCATCATGCCCCGTTTTTCAAATATCTGTCGAGAAATTAATAACATGTTTCTTTATATTTTTCTTTTGCGCGCGTTTTATTTCGTTTAATTTATTAAACCAATAAGAGATTACATATCGCATTTGTACAAACGGCAATTTCTAGGAATCTCGTCAAGAAATCTTGCTAAGAAATAACGTACCTAAGATATTCCATATGATAAAAAACATGAGAAATCTAGAAGAATATTCTTAAGATAAGCTACATAAAATCATATCATTTTATGTATCATTTATATATTTGTAAAT
>VBVQ01005936.1:0-10619 GCA_011636635.1 Tetramorium simillimum | reverse complement strand
CCCTCCCCCCCGCGCATAGTCCTCGTTTCCATGTGTTTTTCTCAGATTTAGCCTTTATCTTTAACCCGCTGTGCGCGCCTTTATCTCCCGTTCATTCATTCCTCTTCCCTATCCTTATTTCATTTCTCCGTTGACAGTAAATAAGCATACACGGAAAACGATGCAATATAATACCAACTTTTGAAATTCTATTTAATTGACCGAAACATTTTCGCTAAGTTTGTAGTTTCGAATCCCGTTTCTTAATTTTCTGTGCAATTTTATATTTTCTTCTCCTTTCCCCGAGCATCCGAAAAGTACAGAAATGCAGCCGCATCCCTCATCGCACCATTTCCTGATAATCTCCCTGACAATCGCCGGAAGCCGCGGAATGAATCGAGGTCAGGCGAACCTTGTCGATGGCTCCGCGCGGCGGAACCCGATGACGTTCTCGCTGTATGGAGGTATAAGCGCGCCCGACCGGTCGTAAATCGCCGGTTAATGCGCGGGCTCGATTTACGCTTGTAATGGACGCCGCCTCGTTAAAGTCGTTCCGCCGGACGGCTCTCGATGGTGCGGCGCTACATCGCGGTGAGACGCGCGAGGCGTGGCAGAGATGGTCGGGCGCGATACGAGACACGACGCGCGAAACGAGCGCCGACGATCGGAGGAACGCTTCCGCTCGCGAGAAGCGTGAGACCGGCCATGAATTTTTGCGCCCGTCGCGGCCTCGCGTATGGAACGATTAACCGCATCGCCGATGGACAGCCATTCATAATTCATGATAAAAGGTCAAACGATCTACAGCATCGCGGCTGTAATTTATCTCGATTGGTCGACGATGATTGCGCGAGTAAAACGCCGCGAGAACGTGCGTGCGTCTCTGCGTACGTGTGTTACATACGTAAGACTGTTTAATTACGACATACGCGTTACAGTTATACCGCGTCCTTATTGTGACTTCTTGTTTCGACTTTACGGTTAACACGCCCGGTCCTCGATTGATTGAGGCACGGGGTATATTTCGCATGATCGCAAAAGTGCATTAAAACGTGACATTTTCATGGCAAATTAACGAGACACATCACTGCGAAACAGATAGATTTTCATTGATTTTCACTCGCGATTAATGTTTAATTTGCGAAAATTTTTAATGGACGATAAAAAAATTCAATCCGAACAAATCTAACACTTTCAAATTAAGCATATAATAAAGTAAAATTTTGATCAATTTTTCATTGTAACTTCGATACGAAGATATCGAGATACGAAAAGTCAAAGCCTTGCGCATTTATATATTCATAAAATTATTGAAGAAAAATTTCGATGAAAAATTTAATAGCTGTTTTTGTGAAATTATCTTCTGGTCAGTTGTTCCATTCGTCATTAATTTTCCAATCTAACGGAAGACAAATGCGATTGGAAAGTATTGTAGATCGGAAAAGAATCGTAATGTGAAGAAAGTACAGAATATTAGAGTAACTGCTTCTCCACTTTTATATACCGGATCAGAAAAATTAGTATAACAAACCGAAGCGCGAGCAGAAGTAAGTTTGCGCGGGCAAGTTTTTAATGCGGAGTTCGATTCGCCCTCGTCGGCGATTCCATTCACCTCTCTGGCGCTGCATCACGTTCTACTTTCGGTGATTATAACGCCGGGCATTTGCCAAACTGCAGCGCGCCAATCGGTTGCCAGTTACACGTTACATGGCGCGTGTCCGCGACGCCAATATTATGCGTGTCGCGCATAAAAATCTGCATTGCGGTCGTTATACCAGCGGCCTGGCTCTCCCGGCTCGCTACGGGAAATCGTCCGCGCGTGTCGCCGCATTTATTGCGAAATCCGTAATGTCACATTCCGCGGCCGCCGATCCGTTACCATCGACGCGCCGACGACGCGTCGCGACGCGTTGGAAAACGCGAGTGATTGATCGATCGCGAGAGGCAAGCGCAAACGTGACTGGAGGGGGAAAAATCAAAAACAACAGCGATGTAAAATAGGGAGAGAAAGACGAGAGGGAGAGAGTCGTTGATAAATAAGTGTGATCGATCGCGCGATCAATTGCGAGACCTGGGACAGCGGCTCTTTTGCAAAAATAAGCGTAATTATAACTATCGGAGATGACGATTTGATGACGCACTTTGGGTGCCTTAGGAAAAGTTACCCTATATATCGTATTCTAGATTCCTCGAATTATTCGATCTGGATATTCATTCTGAAAATATGCGACATCGTTTTTCTCACAAATTTTTAACAAATTTTTGAAAGCTAATAGCTTCATCAGATTTAATGGAAACTAAACTTTTATTCATCGCTTTGGCCAAAATTGCTCGAGAAATTAGCAATTGTAAATTTTCTTTCTCCTTGTATTCTTTGTACATAGACAAGTATAATTAAATGTAAAATACACATGCACTGTGCCTCACATAATTCATCTTGGTGTTTGATACACAATTTTTAATAGTCCATAAATATTTGACGCAACAAATAGCTCTATGTAGCTTTGTGATAAGCTACTAACTTTCGCGCAAAATATATAAAATGATACATAGAATGATATGTGGAACATGTCGGTGATAATGATGGAGAGCTATTTCAGCATTACATATTCTGCCGCCCTTCGCAACGGAATATAAAATTACGATGAATACCTGTATGCACACGGATACGTACGTATGCGTGAGCATAATGTCACATTGACGATACGCATTGACGATTATACGCACAATCCGCCATTATGTTCATGTCTTTGATACAAAATTCCGCGTACTCGTGCACTTCCAAAACGCGTTTATTAAATTAAGCATAGTGCAGTACGCAGAATATTTCGAAAATCATGAAACATCCTTTAATGAGGATTTTAACTAAACCTTTGAGAATTTATCGGGCCATTACCCAGAATAACTATTTAACTATGTACTATTTCATAGACATGTTGAAAATTTTTTTTAATTATATATTTTAAATTAAACAAGCTGCCGTGGCGATATATGTTCTCGATGCATCACAATATTTTTTTATGTAAAAAAGAGAAATTCTCTCCCGAAGAAGCCAAAAATCGAGTCACGCTGACGGTCCCGATGACCCCCCGTCGCGGTATTGTTATCCCCTCGACTCGTTTTCGTCACGACCCTCCCCGGCTTTTATTTATGGGATGGCGTCGCGACGTCCTCGGACAATATTAATTCAAGCCTCTAAACGAGCGGAGAAACAAGCGGTGACACGTGCCGCATCGGAAACAGAGATGAATGAGAGAGCACGCATTGTGCGTCGTGCTCGATAGTGCCGGATCAAGACTAGCCGCAATCACTGTATAAAGTCTAACCGATAAAGCTGACTAGAAAATGAGTGATTTAAATATGCAAATAAAAAAAATTGTAACTCAAATGAGTGACAAAAATGAAATGGGAAACTATGAAAGATATTAAAAGTGTCAAGAGCGAAATTGTTTAAATTTCTCGTATCAGAAGAGCGAGATATAATTTGTGAGATAGATTAAATAACGAATAATCTCTATTCTGAAATAGAATAGACATTTATAAATAAATTTATAATGTTTAATACACTGTAATCGACAAATAAAAATAGAATTCAATTAACTACATTAATAAGTATAATATCGTAAAAAAAATGTACTTCAAACAGAAATATCGTTCAATTCTAAGAAACAATTTTATATCTTGATAAGTCACTTAATAAAAAGTTTCTTTGAAGTATGCATGTTCGTCGTCCGGAGTTAAATAAATTAGCGAGTAGTTGCAAAAGGTGGAACGAAAGTCACGTCGCGCAACTCACACGCCTCATTGAGATTCATCGTGGTAGATTTGAAGCGAAGCCTCCTTCGATCGACCGATCGGGGAAGCGCTCGGGGTGGAACGAGGAAAGGGGCAGCGTTGTGTAAACTCTCCTAGTGGGGGTCCGTAGACGCACGCACGTGCGTCACGATCGGATTAGGGGACCAGCGACCTCGTACACGCGCGCGTAAGCGGCAGGTGCCGAACAAACAAGCCTCCTCCCGTGCCTCCCCTCGTCTACGGGCTTTCCCCCCCCCCTTTCCCGAGCGCACCCTCGCCACGGAGGACGATCCTAATGCCTTTAATCGAGTACCGCGACGAGGGGGTGACAACAGCGAAACTTTCGCTAACGATGATTCATCTCTCTCGGCGGCGCGTCACGAGACAGGCTAATCCTCCGTGAAATTTCGTCAAGTGTAGAAAATCCTAGAAAACTCAGAGTGCGCAAAGTGAAATTTTTCACCGACTTATTTGACTTCTCGCGTCAAAATTATTTTTCATCTAGTATCGATAACCGTTATCTGTGTATATGTCTGTCCAAGTGTAAAATGTTAGAATTTTAATTAGAAAGTACAATGTCAATTTTTTTTTCTTTAATATACATATTTGTATTCTTTAATAGCTCCTGATATAAATTATCAAGTGTTAATACTTTGGTCTCAATTGTTCTTGTTTCAATCAGAAATTCAATCTCGATTCTTCGTGTCATATGCATTCTTAAATCATCGCAAATATCGTAAAAAAGAATACGATACACACGGGAACACCCGGTAGAGTCACCAGACGATCGTGGATTGTCAGAATGAGTGCGGGGACCCGAAACGACGGAGGAACGAAACGAGGCAGCAATGACGAGTCGGCGGTAAGAGAAAACGATGAAAGAGAACGGAGAGGAGAAGGTAAGAGACAGGAAGAGAGAAACGGAGGCGGAGAGAGAACGCCGACGTCGCATTGGTCGTCGCGTCGTTAATGATAACGACGGCCACCGATTGTCCCAACGACGTCGGTCCTTGCCTCCCTCTCGGTCCGACGACGCCCGGCGTCGAGTCTCGCCTTATTGCCGCGATAAATATAAAGCCTACTTCGCGAGATCGCCTATTCATTCGTTGGCCACCTTTTCTCGCCCAGCGTCGTTTATGCGGCTGATGGCTGACTTTTCGCGACGAATCCACCGAAATATTATACTTAATATTTTATCTGATACGAGCAACGAAAAGAAAGAGACGGAGAAACGGAGAGAGAAGAATAAATAAGAATGTCGTAAAATTGTTGTCATAGTGGGAAAGATGGCTTTCCATCTAAAATAATAGAGGAAATATATTTTTTTCTATTCGGTATAATTTCTTGAGAAATATGTTGAACGTCTGACAGCTTTTAGTCTTCGTGCAACGAAGACAAAAAATCCGCGCTAGTTTTCTATCTCTCTTCTTAATTGGAATAACCCCGAAATGACGTTACGGGGATGATCGCGAACTCGTCACGATCCTTCGCGAGAGCCCAGGGCGGCTAACGATAATAAAATATAAAATCGCAATAACGCGAGCTCGTAAGTTTATTAAGACCGTCGTTCGGTCGGCTACGAGACCGATATTACGGCCCGGGGACAGGGAATTGACATTAGAGATATTAGAGTCCCGACGTTCTCGCGCCGCCACCGCGCCGTCGTTATCGTCCAGCCGTTTAATTCCCGCCGGACTAAATATCGGAGTGACGTCGGTGATCGCGCCGACAGACCGTGTCATTAAGCTTATCGCGCTGGCTGTGCACGAGCAGCCGTCTGTCACCGACCGCATCGCATCTTTCTTGAAATAGAATCTTAGACACGTGTGAACGTTGAACTCTGAAACGTTACGTATCTGGGATTAATCGCTTCTTCGTATATATCGAGCGTTCACAATAACCGCTAACTACTCAAACTAAAATGTTATATTCTGCAAAGTGATACGCCTTTGTTTCTTGTCTTCGTTGTCTAATATCGCTGTCTAACACAATAATTTTGGACTTATAAGAGATTTTGAAACTTTAAAAGATTGCGTAAGTCTCATTTTCCAAGAAATACTTATATAATAGTTTTTCGTTTGGCCTATATACAGAAGTAATGCAATAATTCAAATTGTAAACCGAAATATATAAGTCACGTTTGATCAAATTAATAATTAAAGGTTTGCCATTTTTAATCATATTGCACAGGTCCATTATTTGCTATCATTCGTACGACTGATTAAAACTAAACGTAAATACATGAGATTGGCCGCGTGCATTTGTATTATTGATAACGTAGCTGAAAACTGGATCGGACGAGACGCATGTCACAAAGATAAATCCGAGATTTTTACTTCACCTGGCTCGTGTTATTTGTCGCGTATTCGCGTTGCGAGTCGACAGATCGATCGACGGAGCGAAGTCCGCCAAGATCGTCGACGTTCTCGTCGCTGACCTGAATATTTCACGCCGCGCCGCTGACGACCATTCGACATTCGAGGTGTTGGAGTTCCAGCTCGTGGCGTTATCTCTGTCTGTCGCTCTACGGGCTCGTGCCAATTTGAGAGACATTACGAGATATTACGGGAAAGTTAAAAGGACGCGCGTACTCTTCGACAAGCTTCCGCGACTGACGATGATATTTTATCTACGATAACGAGAGCGATCTCGTTCTCACCGAACGCAGATCAATGATTAAACATGTGCTTTATAAAGATGGAAAAATATTGTCACGAAAAAGTGGTCTTTGGAAAAAAAAATTTTCTTATATTTCTTAAAACATCAAAGAGTCGAGCACATTACGCTAAAAACGTTGCGTTTATTTTTTTTAATATTTATTCTTACGTAGATTATATATAACGGTTAACTTTTTAGATCATCGATATGTCGCGACGCATAAAATAATGTGACGACGTAATTCGCGCGTCAGTTGATATCGCGAGCTTCGTAAAAGATAACGAGATCCGTCAGTTTGCAGGATGTTACCGATATTACAGGCGCATTAAAGAGAATCTTTGACCGAGCTCCGCCTGACCCTGTCCGAGGGAGGAGGAACATTAAAGATATTAGGGGCGTTAAAGAGATACCCGGCGTCGTATTTTCCTGACGGTAGGGTGCAAAGCGCCTCCGGGGGCATCTTGTGTACCACGTGTGACAACCCCAGCTCCACGTGCTCGCGATGAGCGTGAATCCGCGTGTACACACGCGCACTGAAGTAATTAGAGTTACACGCGCCCGTAGTGAGTTTCTAATCGCCACTTTGCCACCAAATGGCATATGTAGAGACAAGATTAATTATGGTATACGTAATAATAATAATATTATTATAAAGTTTCAATGATGCAATAATTTGACAGAAATTTGTTGCAAATAGAGAAAATAGCCGGTTACGCATTAACCAAAAATTAAATTTCTTTCAAAAATAACAGAAAATGAAGAAGGAGAGAATTATAATTCGGCTTTTACAATTTGAAATTAAAAAAGATAGGGTAAAAATGAAATTAATAATTATCTATGTTAAGATTCGATACAAGATAATTTTCATAGAAAAGCCATCGCAAAAAATTGCTATTTAAATTAAATTTTTTATAGGAAAAATGATATCAGGGAAATCATCTGTCAAATTATTAAAAAATTTGAATTCAATCCTAAATTCTTGGACTCGCAACGTGCACCACTTTCTAGTTACTGCTCTGCACCCGCGGACGTACGCCCGTGATGGGTTTGGGTACGTACGTGCGTGCGTTCCATCGTTTGTGCGTGCGTGCGTGCGTGTGTACACGCGTGTATGCGTACGCACGCCGGGACTTGACAACGCGCCAGCTGTCACTCGCCGTTTACGCCGTTAATGAATAGGCGACGCAGCGGGAGGGGCAGCCGCGGGAGCGTTCGCTCGATTACCAAGATTAAAGAGTCGCGCCGCGAAAATCGATAAGCGTTATATTCGCGGCGTGACGCGGCGCGGCCGTCCTATCGAGAGTGGCGCATTTTTGGATTAATAATTGACGTAGGATAATGCGGGATAAAATCGCGTCGTTCGTAACGTGCCCGGGACTGTAAGTTTTCTTCGGCAATCATTATCGAGTTCCCGCAAGTTATGACATCGGTATTGCATGGTTTACTTTTTTTTTATTATCGAGCTTATAAGTCCTACGGTTCTTCATGTTGCTTTTTATTCGACTAATGTTTCGCTCTTCTTCGTTCATTCAGTCTTAACTACGGCTGTCTCGTATGGAGTTTTACTGAGGCCGCTGAGACACAATTACATCCACAATTGTTATTCCATTATTAACTGATTTAACATAGCATTGGATAAAATATTTCAATGATTTTTTCAACTTTTTATAAAATTGTAAAAGAATATTGCGAAAGTTTAATGATACACCCGGTATAGTTCGTATCTCGTTTCGTGCGATTTCTCTCTCCCTCTCTTTCTCTGATATACGAAGCGCGCTTATTAATCCTTAACAATCGTGCGTCGCTTGCATGGAAACATACTAATTATGTTAATTAACATTGAACTTTATTAATCACGTACATGTCGATATTTATAATTCAAAAAGGAAAAAGTAATTGTTTACTGATATTTTAAAAAGATAGAAATCCTTAATGTTAGTATTTATATAGTATATTAAAAATTGTCACCTAAACCTTTTCTGAAAAAATTATAAGATTGAAGACAATTAATTCATTTTCGTTCAGCCGTGCCAAGCAATCCGTGAAAGAATAACTGTCTACAAATTTAGAGGATATACAACTGTTAGACCTCTCTAGAATTGAAAAAAGAAACGAATTCGCAATTCGCTAGGAAAGTTGCGAGAAACGCGCGGCATTCGTCACTTCGCGGCCACCCGTAGCGTGAAACGGTCGGAAGCGTCGTCGCTCGCAGCAAGCGGAGTCTGCCGGCTTCCGTTTCGCCGCCCCCGTCCCTCATCCCGTCGCCCGTTCGCTCACGCTGCCGCCTCGCTAAACCCCCCCAGCCATCCCTTTGGTCTCACCGAGTGCGCCATCGCGCGCCCCATTCCGCGCGCCTCCACCGTGCCGCGCCGAGTCGAGTCGAGTCGCGCTACATCTCGCCCCCATCCCTCCGTCGTTTTCCGTCCCCTCGCCTGCCGCCACGAGCCGCCACTCTGCGCGCACGGCCGCGCTTAAGTATCCCCCATCCCCCTGTGCGTCCCGTTCCATCCCATCCTATCCCGAGCGACCGACCGACCGCCCCCGTCCACGCTCTTGCCGATATTTCCCGCCGGTGGATGGGCAACTACTGACCCGGGTCCTGCTTCCAACCACCGGTACCCCCTGCCATCCTCGCACTCGTCGTTTCTGTCGCTCTGCCGAGACTTCGATCCCCGCTCGTCGAATCTCTCAAACTTGCCTCTTTCTCCCTCTCCCTATTTCCTGCTCTCCCTCACTCTTGGCGCCCTTTTGTCTCTCGGTGAGCCTTCGTTAGATATCTGCTTGCCTCTCTCTCTCTCTCTCTCCCTCTCCCCCTGTCTCAATCTTCTTCCCCGCTTTCGTTCATCCTTTCGCTCAAAGCGCCGCTGTACTTTCTCTGCTGCGGAGACGAGGCGGAATCCGAGAGACTCCGCGAGTGAATTCAGCGTAAAGAGTCCGGGGACGAAACTTTCGCCGTCGGGCGAGAACGAGATGGAACCGAAAGAAGAAGAGGGAGTGAGAGAAAGGGAGGGAAGCGACTCGGTCGCGTAATAAGCAAGCGAGCCGCCAGTGCGCCGTAGGTGGCACGAGGCTCTGGAAGCACGTCGTCCCTTTTTTTCCTCGCCTTTTTTCCCCTCTCTTTCACGCTCGCTTCTCCGCGCGCTTTTTCTTTTTGTTCCTACCGCCATTCCCCTCGCCTATCTTTTCTCGCGCTCATTCCAGAACTCTCATCCTTCCCGCCTACTCTTTTTCGGGTTCTTCTTTTTTTTCTCGCTTGCAGCGAATGCACTTTCGGGAAATTTAGGGACCGATGCGCGATCCCCTCGGCCCTCAAGTTTTCAGGTCACCCCGCCGGGACGAAATGCGAAAAAGTAAGATATATGTTGCATCTCGATCGATGATCTCGGCGCAGGAGCGAAGCGGTCGCGTTCCTATTGCTTTGAAAAGTCGGATTGAAACGTGATTCATTTTTTTTTCTTTTTTCCTACTTTCCTTCGTGCTACTTAGTGCCGCCACCCTTCCACTCTTCGCCGCCTGTCGATTCGCTTCCGGACGAAGTTATCGAGTCAGCGACGTCGAGTGATGGAGCTCTCGCGGTGGACTTCATCGCAACACGATATAATTATGTAGAAATATAACCATAGACAGAAATAATTTTATTTCCCATGATTATACGTATAAGGAAAAGATGCTGCGGGTCGTAAGAGATTTTAATGCAGAAAATTTAGAGCCTTGTTGCAATTTTCATAAAATTATAACTCTCAAAAATTGCTATCATATTCGTAATAAATTAAACAGCTACTACTGCAAATGCATAAAATGAATTAACAATGAGTCGGCGACAAGTGAACTTGAAATTCATCCAATTATCGTTCGTTGACAAGATGCGTCCTTTTTAATACGCGTTCTGTAGATCATATCTCGCCATTTGTTTCTCAATAAATCTCGTCAACACACTCGCGCCCCTAATTAGGACCTCTATAGGCGTTGCCCCAAATACATCGCACGTGCGCGCCTACGGGATCATCGCTCGGAAGGGATGCAACTTGAAGGGTGGGCCGGAGTGCATTCGCACTGAAATGTCCTACGGATCGTCGTGATTCAACAGCGAGGCCGGACATCGAGCGGTCTAATCCCCCGACAAACACTTTGCAGGCAAAGCTAGCAGGCCACCCTTGACGTTGTTAACGTTGACGTGAGGGAAGGGG
>VBVQ01005934.1:0-10620 GCA_011636635.1 Tetramorium simillimum | reverse complement strand
ACATTCATACGGGTCATATTTATTACATCGAAAGATCTCTCTGACGTACCTGCTAACATATTATTATAGCTAGACTGCCTAGAGAGAGAGAGAGAAAGAGAGAAAGAACACATCAGATAAAGAGAGAGAGGAACGAGATAGTCTGGGACAGTAAGAAATGGGGGCAGGTTTTTTCTCCATTCGATCGATCCATCGAGTCTGATTTCTGCGAGGAACATCCGTCTTCTGTGCGGTCGTCCGATGAGTCCATTCCGACATTCCAGACGTCGCAACGTCGTTTGTCTGTCGTGTTAGTGCCTTCACGAGAGCACGAGAGTGTAATGTTCCTGAAAAAAATGTGTTTATCGGCGAGGAAACTGCGTAATATTTGGTTTTAAGTTACTTTCTGTAACAATTGTATCTCACTATCTTAAAAAGGAAATCTTTTAAAATGTACTTAAAATTATATTATTATTATATAATTTATATTTTATAATTTGGCATTTCTGCATTTTTTAAACGTCTTCCTTGAAATCGATCGTTGCTCCACTAAAAAAGGAAGTTAATTTTTTTTTTGGACAAAAATATAACTGCACATTTTTATTATAATATCTCTCTATATCTCTGAAATTCTTTGTTATTAATAATTGCTCGAGAGAAGAGGAAGAAAATGTAGAATCTTCGTTTGGAGCGTAACTATCGAACGTCTCGGTGATTCAAAAACGCTCGGTGCGCTGCAATCGGTTTGCATTGCGGCTGGAGAATAATCGTACCGAAAGCATCCGACGAACGGCGAATAAAGCGTCTGGAAAATCAGTTGCTGATGGCTCGCGTTAAGATAGATTAGTCGACCGCGACGCGCCAATAAGCAGATCAGCGATGCGAAGAATCCGGAAAGGAGGTGACGGAGGTGGGAGGAAGACGTAAAGACAGAAAACGCGGCCAGCTCTTTCGCCGTTCGATCGATCTTTCGGGTCTGATTTTCGCGAGAGACATCCGTCTCCGCTACGAACTCTCGAACTCGCCGGACAAGTACGTGATGGGCGCAGGTGGAAGATAAATGGGGAGTTACACTGGGACAGCGTAAAAATGGATTCCCCGCTCTTCTCCCGGGCTGCGCGCGCTCGGTTACAGATGTATTCTCGAGCATCTGTTGTGACGATTTTGCGGGCAGCGCATTGTTAGCACGTTATCGGTATCGGCATCGTCATATCGTGCCAAATTATTAAAGCGAGAATTGCTCAGCGTGCGAAATATATGAAATGCGAAATACGCGCATCTGCGGTATTGTAATTTAGAATGGCGCTTTTTTAACGATGCGGAAACAAGTTAAACGCGCCGCGCGAATAATTAACGCACCTCCTAAACTTTGTTGATTTGTTGCGCAGATGTGCGCATCTGTCGCAATATCTTAATCAAGTTATGTACAACCCATGTCCTTGCCATTTCGTTATTTTAAAAGACACGTTAATTTGATACGTTCAGAATTATGTTGTAATCACGTTTTATATATACTGCCGGCTCGCAGTTATTGGAATATTCTTTTAATCATTCAATATAGCGTGACGCAATGTTACGCGTTTGCGAGTGATATTAAATACTTAATGGTTCCGACTGTAATTGAATGCGCACTCGTTGCCAATAATTTACATAATTATGCAACTTCGACATTCACGGATTTCGCTCGCGGACTTATCGCTATGTGAATGCTATCGCGGACAATGTCCGCGCGAGTGGCGCAACGCGCTGCCAAAAACGGATAACGTCCTGGCAATATTCGCGCTCGTGTTCGTTCATTGTTAATCTGCCTCAGCGCGGGAACAATTAGCTCCCCTTCAATTTTTTACACTGCGGCCACGCGAGACAAGGAAAATATTTTGCGTTCGCGCGCACGAGTTTTCTCGTATTTAAAATTCCAACAAAAATACATATTGTGCCGTAACGAATATTCTGGTGAAAATATAAAAAAAGAGAGAGAGAGAGAGAAAGAGAGAGAGAGAGAGAGAGAGAGAAAGAGAGAGAGAGAGAAGGGTGAACTCTACAAAAGCAACAAAGCGAGGTCTCCAATTTTTCAATGGTTGTGTCGCCGCGAGTCGGTCAACGGTGGTCTACTAGGAACGAAATTTCGTAGCGCGGATGATCGTCGGCGGAATATCGGATCAGCGGTTTTCGGAAAAAAAAAAAACATCTTATCCGTCCGCGAGAAAGACGAGATTGTCGAAATGCGTGGCCGAGCGGTGCTCACCGCGGAAAATCAATACCCGCTTATACGGGAGATGAACTATAACATTACGGCTTCTGGCAACGGCGACGCAAAGTTACTCACCAGTTCGGAACATTTTTAACTATTTCTTCGAATTTTGTTTGTTTGATCAACTAGTTTCCCCGACGGCGGGCTTTGATGCCAAACCGAAGTACGCAAACCGTTCGCGCATCGATCGCTCACATCAAAAGTACAGTGCGCCAGAAACGTTTCTAAGCCGTTCGCGATTCGTGTGCGAACTTCCTCCGTGGTTTAACGTTCTTAGAAGGAACGTTGACGAATACTGTTCCTTACACATGCATTCCGAATAGACGACGAGGTCTGGCTCGTGCAATAGGTGCGAATATGTACGGCGTAACGTTCGCGAGTTTCCCCAGTCTCTGACGATCACGAAGATAAAATGTAGCAAAAGTGACGCTCGATATTTTTTTTTTTTTAAACAAATTCGGTGAAGACGTTTATATTACGCGTAGAAATTGTCTGTAATACGGAATGCCAGGACATGGCATTTTTCTTACGGGAGATCAGCCGGAAGTAAATAGAGTATCCCAGAACCTCCAACCTTCATTATAATTTTAAATTCTATGATGAAACTGGAGTCAACTTTTTTTCCGGTGGAAAAATTTCGAAAGAATTCACCGCGTGTATGGAACGGTTTATGTGGTATATAAAAAATCGTTTCTCGTTTTCTACTTTCTTTAAAAATAGTTCAAAATCCATCAAAATACGTCGCAGGCTGGGAATTCTGCACAAGTGTCTCCGATCTTATTACAGCTGTGATGTATTGCGTGTTCTACGAAATTAAAACTGCTAAAAATGTTATTAGTACTTTTATGTGTTACTGCAATTTTATCAAAGAAATTTAAAAATTTGTACAGGACCCAAGTATACTCGTATAAGAGATATCATTCGCTTCAGTTAACTGTTTAAACCTTATGGTTACTGGAGTATAGTTTTACACAGTTATCTTCTCTCTTAACTTTGTACATACTTATCCTTTATTCTCTCTTAAAAGCTTTAGATCGCTTTAAAAAAAAGTTTTCTCTTTTCAAAGGATTTCTATTGCACCTGTCAGTTTCGACAGCAATGTGGAAAATTAAGTTTCAATCGAAACTTTGAACAATTTTTTTCATCGCGTAGAACGAGCAAGGAAGTAGACGTAAACAGGAATATATGGCAAGCATAATAAGGGATTATCCGTAATCTGACGGTCTTAACGCCGATGCTTTAAAGATTTCAGACCTACGTTAAGTCCGTCGTTGGCGTTAATGCACGGTTTGCGTGACCATTCTACGTCGTAAAGTCAGATTTAAAATTGAAGTGGCTGTAAATATGTGTAAATAATGCTCGCTATAAAAAAATACTGTTGTTTATGAGATGCAATTAATCATTAATTTGAGCGTTAATAATTATTTTAAGAAAGTACATAATAAGTACATAATTGAATTTAAACAGATTAATAAATAGCAAATAATAATATGATGGCAAATTTTGCTTAATATATTTTGTTTATTAGAGCTAATATGCGTATGCGTGTGCGTGTGGAAAGAGGAAAGTTGTAGTAATTTTTTTAATTTTCCTCGAGCACAGTATTCAGTCCAGTGAAAAAATTGTTAAAAAATTTAAGAGCGTGTTCGAGTAACTTTTTAAAAATAATTTTCCTTCGTTCGCCGTTTGTCGTCCCAAGATTTACTTCTTCTCCGCGTTCGAATAATTTTCGAAAAATAATTTTGTATGACATGTATAATTTAACGTGATATGCATAGATTAGAGTTAATATTATACACAAGTTCGCCTTTAAATTCATTAAATTAAATGTAAAACAAATAAAAAATATATTTTTATATATAAGAAGTATTTATTAATTATAATATTTAGTAATTCAGTTTATAGAAAGTATATAATGGCTAGAAACATTTGAAATCAATTAAAGTGTTAATTAAAAATTCTCATGAATATCTCAACGTTTTATAGAATTTTATAAAATTCTAAAAAGTTTTCAGCCAAGCGACCAAGCGGCTGAACCGATTATGACAGTCCGTACAAAAATATCACGTATACGCTCTAGTTATACTGTAAACAATGGCAAATTGTTTTCGCCTGACAATGAGACGAGACCAATAGAAATTTCGAAGATTTAAAAAATTCTTTCATTCGTTAAATTTAAAATGGAAAATGTTTAAATTATATATATTTTTTAATAAAATTATCTAGAAAGTTATAAAGAGATCTTAAAATATTTTTAAAGCGCTTCTAATGAAAAAATCTTTGTAGATCTTTTAAAATGTTTTCAGATCCATTTCTGCATTATTATGTTATCGAATGCGTCATATAGTCAGTGGAAAATATACGGCACGGGGTAAGGTCGATGTAAACAGTGGCGATTCCGTTAACTTCCTTATCGAGATGACATGTGTTCATTCGATGCACCCAACGGAGCGAATCTGCTAGACGGAAACGGAGCTTTTCCCGAGCTTTTTCTTATTGTGTAGCGCGCGAAGGATACCGTGGCTGTCTCTGGTGCGAGCGCGAAAGTGGAGGTAAAAAGAACACCCTTAATTCTTTTCCAATCAATCGATTTCTCGAGCTCGATTACCGTCGACTCGGTTGCACGGGCGTGATACAAATTGCGCGTGGTGCGCACATTTTCTACGAGTTGAATTAACATCCGACGGGGATTTACCGAGCGGGGGAATGGGGCTGAGATTTTTACGTCTAGGATCGATCCGAGATATCGAGCCGGCCGAAAAACCTTCGTCAAAGATGGTTGCAATTGTTTTGTTAGATGTTACGTGCTAAGCGCGATGTGTACTCTGAGAAAATTTATTCTGCTTCGTACAAGAAGCAAATTGTAGAGCTCATTGAGAATCTTTTTGAAAGAGCTGATTTAGAAATTGAATAAAATTTATATCGTATCTTTTTTAAACATATATTATAAAATGAAACATACACATATGATGTAGATTATATCTTACAATTAGATGTGATAATGATAATTATTTTTCCGAGTTGATAATAAAGATATAGATATATCTTTACGAGACATACAAGAAATATATAATAATTATAATAGTGTAAAGGATTTATATAATATTATAAATATTTAATTATGTTATACAAGAGGATATAAAGAAATGTAATTAAATTTCACATTGACTTCTTATCGTAATTTTAATTTCAAATTAGATCAGAGGATTATAAACGGGAGCGCGATAAAATTGCGGTGCTCTGCATAGAAGTATTGTACAATCTGAAGAAACGATGCCGCGAAAATAGAAATTGAAGGATGGAAAATGCAGCTGCACGAGTTCATGCTTGCCACGTATCACTTTTCGAATGAACTTCTTAATTCGTAAGGAGTGCGAGACCGTTGCGAGATTAAATACGAGACCGGTGGAAATTGCGGGCGAATCGGCGAGAAGAGAATTCGGCCACGGTTACGCGCGCGTATAAAGAACGCAGTCATCCGACTCATCCTATTCTCCTCTTTCCGGAGCGTCGGTATTTCAATCTCTCGACCGCCGAAAAGTCTTCGCGATCGATTGAATCTCACAGTCCACCTGTCATTCACTTCACGAACGAGCGTGTGTGTGGCTGATAAGAATTATATACGAGTGGGAAACAGGGGTGAGATCTGCGGCCGATCGAAATTTATTTGCATCTGCCTGGCTTCCTTTATTTACCGTTGATACGCGATTGACCAGGTATCCCCCGCGTTAACGAGTGTTCACGGCGAAATTGAAATTGACATTGGCTAAGGGTGAGACGTGACTTTATGAGATTTCTCTCGCGCCACCGGTTAAACGAAGTTTAGTCTCTTGATTGCTCGGTCTCTGTTTCGCAGAGTGGACTCAGCAGACTTCTTTTCCCCTGGCCCGAGAGGACTCTGGCTTTCGTTCGTCGCCAATTAACCGTCTCAAAAGTGCTCCCTTTATGTTCCACTCGCGCGCGCTTATCGCGCCCGCGCCCTGTATCCTTCGATCTCGGGCGTCGTAAAATCGCCTGCCATATGTAAATCACGTACGCGTCTCGTATCTCATTTGCGTGGGATGAAACGCCTGATTCTCCGTAGTGATACACGCCGCGTCTCTATAAGCCGAACTGATTAACGCAAAGGCCATTCGTGAGACGCCTCGCGTTATGAGCAAATAACCATGTTTGCCTGTTATTATTTCTTGTAACTTATAAAATGTCCCTTTTACGAAATGTAATCGTATTGAAAGCCGTAGGCGGGACTTTAACGAACTCACTTTTAAGACAATTTCGCTTTATCGAAAATTCAAGCCGACCTTATCGCCCCGTCAAGTTTTATATCAGAAATTAAAAAGTTACGACGGATAATGTTGAAATATTCTAAGAGCCATCCTTTCGTCCACGTTGACGTCGTCGTTCCGAAGTAAGGAAATACTGATACAGAAGCCGTTAATCGCACCGAGCGCTGTATAACATCTTACTGTGGATGGTACCAGGTACCCGTAATACCTGCGAGAGGCCGACTATACTTTCGGATCGACCAGCCAGATCCGGCGGGCCGCGCGCATATGAACGATACTATCGCGGCGAAATATTGTTGCCGTAGTTAACGAGATCGATGCGAATGCGAATCTCCGAGAGGCTCGTGCGCGAATATACGAGAGCAGAGTTGATCTTCGCTTCGCTTGCGCTCCTCCCTCCCTCTTTCTCTCTCGCTCTCTCTCTCTCTCTCTTTCTCTATCTATCTCTCTCTCTCTTCTTCCCCTTCATTCTCTCTCCGTACTACTGGTCTGCCGGCATTTCAATCGCCAACTGTCGAAAAGTGAGATATAGCTAATCGGCCGTAAGCCTCCATCCCTGTGCTGGACGCGTCCGGCGAGCGAGCACCCGGGGGATGGGGACACACCCCCGTGTTATCCAACCCCGTCCTTTGTGAGAGTTTGCGCGGATTTCGTACCACCGACGCACCGATCTCTTGCGCGGGTCGTGCGATGCGTCTTTTGTTCGACGTTGTTAAACGATGCGTCGGTCGTTGCGCGCACCGATCGGCGGGACGCAACACGAGCCCGTTTGACGCTGCGAGTCAGATTACCGAACGTCCTCATTTCCATCGCGCGCGCGTACGCAACACCCGGAAATCCACCTAACTCCGAAAAGAGACATCGACTTTAATCGGGCAGGCTTTAGCTACCCGATTTAATCAATGAAAAACATCGAACGCTCGCACGAGTAAATATTGATATATTTTATAACAGTTTCCATATTTTTTCGCGTAACAAAAGAGATGCGATTAGTGCGAGGAGTGGACTTTGCCGAAAAAAAAGGAAAGAAAGAGAAGAAAATAAAAAGAAAAAAAAAGAGAGATAATACAAACATTTACCTCACTTTTTTATGTTAAAGCGGCTGCTTACGTGGCTCCTACGTTTCTTTAAACAAAAATTAATTAAATTCGCAATTATACTATATGTATGCTGATAAAATATTTCAATTTTGTACTTTGTTCTGGGTATCTTTAAATCTGTACCAACTCGCGCTGCGGGAATTAAATTACAAAAACTACTGTCCATTCAGCGCACAAGTTTTAATCAATGTCATCCGAACGATCAAAAAATACATTGATTCAAAAGCGATCCTTTAATCGAGGATGAACCGCCATTCATTGCCGCGGCCTCTCCAACGTGCAGTATTAAATCGGACGCGATCACTGCAACTTTAAACAGCCACATTCGAAGCCGCAAATGTGAGGTGAGAATGTGAACCGATGAGTTTCCTGTAAACGTACTCGTTTTATCAAGATTCTCAAAATTTCACCTATATAGCACACTCGAGATAAGCGTGTCGCATAAGCGCCGCTGGGAAATTCAAGCTTTTGCGAGGAGGGAAAGGATAGAGAGAGGAACGGGAAGAGAGAGAAAGAGGGGGTGGAGACGGAAAAGGAGAGCTGAACGCTTTCGATAAGCTTTCCGGTTAGTTCTCAAGTTTTCGATTAGTTTTTCGGTTACGCGACTCGCGATTTCCCGCGGATATAAACGTTCGTTGTATCCGCGGGATATAGATTATCGGATATTTACCGCGGAAGAGAGGAGAGTCACCGAAGGGAGGATGGAAAACGCGCGTGGAAGGGTCGGGCGGGAGGGCGAGGGGGAAATCCCAGGCACCGTGGGGGATGCGATTGAGATTAAGCGGAAATGCGAGTCTACCTGCCGTCGCAACCCCGCTTTTATTCGCGTCCTGCTTTACGACTCTTGTATGGTTTTGCCTCGAGAGCTACACCCGTGTGAAATTGAATTTCAATCCCTCGTCACGGTCGACACGCGGAGCGCCAACTACTACTTACGACGGAAGGGAAGACGAGGGGGACACACGACGCGTCGCCTTATTGTTCTCGCGATGGCATTCGCGAGCGAGAAAACTCGCGGCTTATGCCGCGCGCACGCCACGAGCGCGGCGATGCCGTCGGTTATTTTGCGCTCGTTAAATCTGCATACGGACCACGCTCGGTCGACTGGACGTCCCTCTCGATCGCGTATTTCTTCGACGAGCCCAATGTCGAATTTTCTCCGTCGGGAATACGGCCGGGAAACCGTCGTTCGTCCCGCACGTCGTTCTCTTTAATTTACAGCCGCGTTCATATAAACATGCGGACAAATAGGGTCGCAAATTGAATCGGTCTCTTTGGAAAGAAAGAATTATTTTAGAAGCCTTATTTTTCAGAGGAAATGCACAGGTCGACGTTAAATATTGCTACAATTGTGCGATATTTTGTTTTATTGATTTATTGTTGCTCATCGTAAAATTCAATTAAAATCCTCTTCTGTACACAACTGTAATGTTTACGTAAGAACGATCAATACGTAAAATTTCTTTTTAACATTTTTGAAAGATAGCTGTTTCCAAGATCAAATTAATTAGATTTATACTTATTATTCGATTAGATATAATCGAATTAGATATGGCTCAATATAAAGGCATTCGTGTTAACACCGATGTGAATCTGGCTGAAAACTGAAATCTGGATGAAAACTAAGAGATAAGAGAGTACATCTAGAGTATCATTCTAGATTGTTCAATAAGTTTGACATTTGCAATTTGAAATCTTACCAAAGTAGCATGATCGTAGAGAGAGATTTGTGTTCATATCTGCAAAATATTGACGGATCAATTAATACATTTTGTGATACATTTAACACATTAATTACGACGATACTATTCAAATTTTTTTTTAAATTTGTAAAAAATATTATTTAATATATAATTTCGAATAACATAAATAGTTAGATAACGGTGTAAAATAAAAACTATACTGTTCTTAATTCAACTTATTGTAAGTCTCTATTTGATTTAATTATAGATATTATACATCTTACCATTATATGCTCATGATAGCGAAAAGTTCAACTATGGCGTATACGATGCGACATACAAAGCTCGTCGGGCAGTTAGCGTATGGAACAAGCAAGCCTTTTCCTATAAACACAAAGTCTGGTGTAGTCTTAAGCGGGTATCGGAAGACACTTTGCAATCATTCTTCCGGGGGCCGGATGGCCGGCCTAAAACGAAAGTTCAGGAGAAGATACGCTGTGTCAAAGTTAAGTCTGGAACGTGGATTACGTATACTCGCGAAGACGTAGTTAACCCCACGCTAGCACTGATATACTAATTGAATTAGTTATTTCGAAGCAGAAAGTTAAGGGCACGTCTGCGCCAAGTTTTCAACATGAAATAGCTGGCAGAATCGACGTGCTAGCACGCCGAGTTCGAAAGTTCTTATTAACCCGGAAGTTTCGTTCAGTATCGCGCCTGAGTGTTATTTAATTACTAATTCGAAGAATATGTGGCCTCGCGCGCTTTTATGAGGGACGGGGAGAACTTTTCCCCGATTAATTTCGACGCCCCCCCCCTCCCCTCCCGGAGAGCCGGCATCGATTATTAATAACGGATCCTGGAATGCGCGAGGGGCCGGTAATTTCCGCGTGATCCAGTCCGTCCCGTGCGAAGGACTGTCCATTTTAATTACCGCGATCTTCCCTATCAATTTTTCGCGCTTTATTTATCTATTTCTTTATTTTTTTTTTTTTTTTCACGAGCACACCTGCGCGCGCTCTCGACCCACTCTGCGAGCTCTGTTAACGCGAAATGCTGCTTAATGAGGAGATGAATAATTATAATCTCGCGTTAGCCATGGCGCGCACTTATCGAGGTCTAATTTGCGCATGATAACACTCGCGAAATGAATTAGAGGGATTAACAATTCATTTTATCGGAAGCAAAATCCACTACTATTCGAAGCTCTCCGATCTCTCCACTTCAGACAAGTGCGCCCAGTCTCCGGCTCTTTTATGGTAAACGCCGATGAAGGGGAGCGGGGGCAAGCGGGGTGGGAAGGGAAAGGGCACCAGCGGGCG
>VBVQ01005932.1:0-10592 GCA_011636635.1 Tetramorium simillimum | reverse complement strand
ATTGAATATTATCAATGATCTCCACCACTAAATAAAATTTCTATTTCAAAAATATAATTATTTAAGAAAAATTTTAAGTGACAGTAATATGCGAACCTATGTGTATTTATATAACTGTAATTATTTATTTATTGTATGTATGTATTGTAATTACATATCTTAGAGGAGAAACAGTTTGTATGTCCTGAATGCAATAAACGATATAGCAAGAGGGATGACTTAAAGAATCACTTAAATGTACACAATACGACGGCTGTATATAAATGCAAGTCCTGTGACAAATCCTTCCGCGTGTTAACTAATCTGAAACGTCACATGCAAACACATACAAGTAAGTATTTAAAAAAAAAAACTTTCTTTTTTTTTTTCGCGAATTCTGCAAGAAATTTTGTTTTAAAATCTATTACGATGAGATTATTTGTCATGTCTTTTCCATTTCTTCTACCCTTTCAAAAAAGTCCGTAAATGATAAATAAATGATTGTTACTGCAGGCGAACGACCGCACAAGTGCGATCAGTGCGACAAATGTTTCAAAGACAGATCTTTGTTAATACGACACAAACGGACTCATGGCAAAGAAAGGCCGTTCTCTTGCGCTCATTGCAACAAAGTTTTCCTATCAAAGAGCGAATTGCGACGGCACTTAACTGTGCATTCAGGTGCGTTAAATTATATTCTTTTCCATACGATGACAAAATCTCGAATTCGCAAGTTTCGCTTCTTTCCTCCAGATGAGAAACCGTTTTCCTGCGAATATTGCCAGACGTTGTTTAGACGTAAGGACAATCTGAATCGACACATCAGGCACCATCATATCGAGGACCTCAATTGTGAGGTACGCAAAACGCCCACCGTTGAAGCGGACCGAGCCTATTCGGCAAAGAATGGTCAACAACGACAGAAGCAGAAGTCGAAGAAAACGCTGCCAAAGAGCACCGGTACAGTCACCGCGACGTTCGCGAACTCTCATGATCAGATCAACTCACGACTCGATTCCATGGGCAATATCACGCCTGTGATAAGAGCTACCAGTGAAGTGAGTAATGCGGTACCAGTGATCAACGGACCCATCAATATCAGACGGCACGAAGACAGGACCGACGAACAGGACCGACCGAGGAAGATATTCACGTACACAGAGCCGATTCCAATCGCTGAGGCAGTCGTGCTCAACTGTCGAATTGAGGAAAAGTTGTATCCGCAAAGTGCCAGCAGTCACAATTACTTCGTGCGTAACTACCTTAAAGATAAGAACTCCAAGGTGAATTCGTATCCCAACAATAAGCTAGCGTCGCAGGAAAATCACAATTTTACGGCGGCCACATCCTCGCAAATTGAGACGACAGTGAAACAGAACTCCACCACTGATGTCTACAAAAAAAGATTCACGAGATGCGAAGACGAGAAGAGCAATCAGAATGAAGATGAGAATGAAAAAGAAGATGAAAGAAATGATGAAGGAAGGAGCAAGGATCACGAGGATACAGGCACCGTTTCTTTCCGGGAATCTAATTACGTCTCTACAATCAAGAAGCATAGTACACGTCAATCGGAAGAATGTTCAAACGAAAATTCAACGAATAGCAATTTGGATGCAACAAATCACACGACACTGCCAAAGGATTCTCAGAATAGCTGTGCAAAAAAGCAAAGCGACATGCACTGGAGACGTAGAATCGCGGAGACGTTAAAGCCATGCTGATTTCGTGCAGATTGATTCTTTCAAGTGTTAATGAGAACTGGAGCAAACTTTGAGTGACAAAAGTATGAGATGCGGTATGATAAGAAAACATACGGACCTTTCACTTTTATGAATTTTGCGCTTTTATATAAAAATGTTTTATATCAAAATTATATTTTATATCATAATTATATCTGAAATGAATTATCCTTTTCACTTTTTATACATAAATTATATTGACTTAAATCATTGCAATATACATAGGTACGGTTTACAATTTTCACTAGAATTGCAAATCAAGACTGATTATAATTGTGACTGATTAAATATTGTGACTGATTGTATAGCGCTTGATACAATTACTGATTGTAAGATTGATTGTAAGATTGATAAGAGAAATAAAATATCTGAAATAGCACATAAAAAATATGAAGGCGATTAAAAATAATGTAATAACAATTTATTGACCATCCTCTTTCTTGTTAATTCTTAAAGTCAGTTTACATTATAAATAGATAAGCAAATTTAGCGTATCGTTTATATATTAGTGGTTTATTTACAATAATTAAATTACTTTCATAATAATTGCATCGCGAATTAAATTATCTCTGCATTAATCTTATATAAACAATTAATGAGAAAGAAGGACATGCTAATTATTCGCGCATCATTAATTTAACAAGACTTGTCTCTTAGCATTAATTCTTGATTTCAGACGTTGCTAGGAAGATTTTATAAGAATTCGTAAGGTAAAAAAGCTTTTGACGAAGACAAATTTGTAACTATATACGCAAATGAAAATTAATTATACCTTTAAATATATGCGTTATAAACTTGTCCCTTTTACAATTAATTTTTTTATTTTTTTTATTTGTGTAAATTCTTATATATATATAAAAAAATATAACAGTACAAAAAGTCACTAATGATTCAACGAATAAATTCAACGTGTCGAATACCACGTTTTCGGTCAATTTTGCAAAACAAGTATGTAAGACATAAATGCCTATTTAAAACAAATCATTAATTTATGGAACATAATAAAGAAAAATTACAGGGACAGAATAATTTGACAGTAAACTGAATTCGCGGATCTAAGGATCTATTCGTAGTCCTCTTCATCGGGTCGGACTTGAACTTGAGGAAACCGTCTCAGAACTTGGTGCTGCTGCTGCTGCGGCCGTCTGTGCTGAAGGGGGATGTTGACTTCTTCGGGGCTGCGAAATACCTGATTTGGGAAATGAAATGGAAGGCCTGTAGGCTGCGGACGGGCCGACGTGGGAATGCTGTTCAAACTTGACTGTGGACTCACAAGGACCTGTACAAGACCTAATCGTTAACGTATCAATATACGGTCGACTGAAAAAGGCGTATATAAATTTATCTCGCACTCGGTGTTATGAAGTAGATGCGGCGAAATAAAATCTTTCTACGCAATATCGAAAGCTAGGAGGAAAATCTCGATCTAGTTTCGTGAATACAAAAGTTCTAATTAAAAAAATATAGAATTGCAAAATTTTAAGTTTTACAAGTTATAACTTTAAAATTGAAAATATTTGGAAATATTTTGTCGAAAAATTAAAAAATTAATCTTAGCAGAAACGCGATTTACGATAAACTTTCAGATTTTAAAATTACTGGGACATCGCGGTTTCTAATTTCTAATTATCATCATAAGCGTTAATCGTCACAGTTTATGGATGATGATCACACCTGTGGGGCAGGACGACGCACTGGAGCAGGCGTAGGGGTGATCTGATAATCGCCGACCTCCCTCTCGTCCGCGTAAATGTCAGAGGGATAATACCTCTCGCTGTATCTTAAAGTAACATTGGGCTTGGTTTCGGCTTCTTGAAGATTCAGCGGCTTATACAGATACTCGTTGACGAAATGGTACTGTGAGCTCTTCTTGCAGCTGATGTCGCCGCTGGGTGGCATACAGATTAGATGTACCTAATACGAAGACAATAATAAAACATTTTAGTCTCGTTAGAGTTAAACGAATAATCGTAGGCGATATTTTTCTTCGTAAGTAAAATCTAATACACCACTCGGTATCGTTGATACAATACTTCTATCGATTAGAATTAAGAATAAAATCATATTAGAAATGAAATAAAGAATATTTAGGTACTTCACCGACCTGGTGGAAAGTGAAGCCCTCAGGACAGATCCACGAGTGCTTGGCGTTGTCTTGACAATAGTGGAAGACCTCGCAGTTGAGGTCCTCGTCAGCATAATAGCCGGTTTGCTTGTTGACGCAATCGAATCTGCTTTGGGGTAGAAGAAGGCTGAGACGATCGGGCTCCTCCTTCTCTTCCTCGAGCTCCTCCTGGGTAGGTCCGGGGCCGAACTGAGGCTGACCACCCCGGTTGGAAGCGCGCGGTGGAGAACCAACGCGGATGGCTTGAGTGTAATCGCGGGTGTCTATCGGTGCCGCCGTTGGCTTGCGATATAACTGCAATTATGTAAATAAATAATGTAATGCACGTAAATGTAAGTACATGCAGTACGAGTGTATTCTGCTCTTCGCACCGTTTTTTTTTTTAATTTTACACGGAGAACGGAAAATTCATTAGAGAAAGATTCTAAGACAGTTTCGCGTAACAATAATTTGGTTCATTTCTGAACAATGTCTCACTCCAATTTTCGCATATAAATCACAGTTTTACGCATACATTTTATTAAAAAAAGCGGAGCATTTCTTTAATATAAATTTAAACTATCGCTAGAAATAATATACGAATTTCTTCGTGCTTTCTGTATGCAGGTGCGAGAGGGAAATGAGTAATTTCGTAAGAATGAAATAATGCACATAGATAAATTAATTTGAGAACCGACCGGTTGTTGATTAGAATTCCTATAGATTGGCGTCGGCGAGGGCGTGGGCGTCACGGCGTTATCCTCGTAACTGTTGTCGCGGAATCCTTGGGCCGAACTCAAGCCGGGCGAGTAAAGCGGCCCTAAGCTACTTGGTTTGCCGGGAAATGAAACAGCTCTGGTTTCTAAGTCATAGGAATTCTGCGCCGCGAGGGCGGAACTGAGCAATCCTAGAAGCACCCAATACATCCTGCAACACACAGAAAATAATCATGAGTAACTCGGAGAAAAATGTTTCGTTTGTGCAAGTAATTAAATTAATTATCAAGAGACATCTGCAATCATAACTTGTATTAAATTTTCTAAATTGTTTTATATCGTGCTTTAGAAATTTGTTTAGCTACGATTTTTTTTCCCGTGATTGTATCCGTGAAACTATTGTAGTTTCCGTAATCTTGTAAAGTTATCATAAAAGTGATTCGTTAGAAAAATTTCTTTAATTCTCGCTATAATATGCTTATACTTAATTATTTATGGCACGAAGCGACGAATGTGACAGATTAAACGACGGCGCTACGTTATCGCTTTCGATCTTTGCGGTCTTTTGATACAAACGGCTGCATTTTGAGGATATCGATGGCCAAGATCACTTTCTCTCGCGTGTACACGTGCGTGCGTGCGTACGTGCGTACAAATTTAATAGACGTCGATTTGCGAGAAAGTACTTGCCGCGATTTCTCAAATAAATGTTCTTTTGCCGCTGTAATGGCACCAGTATACAATTACAATCCAATTCGATATCTCAGTTTAAACTGCCAGGGTTATTGCCCGAGAGAGTCCTGCTCGCCGAGTTTTTCCTTTTCGTACAAACAATTCCCGGTAATCTAAATATCGAAAGACGCGGTAGTATTTTGATAGTAAATAAATTTCGATAGCATATAAAGAGAGAGAAATATTGCCGGATGATTTATCCGAAATATTCGCATCTGAACTTGCTGGAAAATAAAACATAACTAAAAAATGAAAAATATTAACACGAGTAAAATGTCGAAGAACTGAGACTGTAAAAAATTTAACGGCACTTTTCCCACTCACAATGTTGAGGTATACTTTCGATTGCACAACCAATCCGATTAAAATTAGTGCAATCAATCCCGAGATCTTAAATCTAAATGCTATAATTTTTTGCGGAGAAGGAATGTGATAATTTATCTTTCGTAATCGCAATTTCAGTGTGTGTAGTACACGACCGTAAAACAGCTTTTATTTGTAAAAAAAAAAACACTCGCGACACGTTCATAAATATCAGGACTCGAATAAGTACATCTGTTTCTTATAATACATTTCGAGGAATATTTCTAAACTGCTTAAGCGGCGCTTAAAAGAATTTTCAGACAATAAAATTCAAGTAACGGCATTCTTTTTATGCACGTGACTATAAAAATAAACAAGTACCTACTCGATTAATCTTGCATCTGTATTTTCGAACAGTAGTACTTCAATAATCTCGTACTTTCATTCACGACATGTAATTTCGAATATCTTTTATGTATTTGACATAATTTTTTTACCTTTCTCTTTGAACTCTTGAAAGAAACTACTGATTGTGAGTATATAAAGATACGAAATGCCAGAAGCTAAACTGGAATACTTAAAGATGTGAGAGACATGTAAAGACAAATATAAATAAGAAGGGAGAATTTTTCAAAAAGTTCGCCGAGACATTGAAAGATCGGAGAGTTCATTAACAGTAAAAATCTACCTGTTGAACGCTAAACGTCCAATGACATGGACAAAAATGCTTGATATCATTTATTATCGTTTCTCATTTTCTTGTCACTTAGCACGAGCGCCAAAGCAATTAGAAACTAGCTTTCCAGGTGCATGTATGCCACATGCCGCGTTCGAGAATTATTATGGAAAGCACTCGAGACCGTTGAGCACGTCATCGTCCTGACCGAAATGGCTTTAACCGATCGTGAAACCGCCGTCCGAGTTTTGCACACATAGAAAGTAACACGCTTTCCTCGCGCCTGCTCCTCGCAAGATCGATTCTCGTTGCTCCTATTCACAAACCACCGATCGCGCCGGCCGTCGAGCGAGTTTCCTTTCGCCTTGAAATCGCTTTCGGATGCTGTATATTTTTTTTTTTATAAACACACATCGTCTAGTATGTATGAAACGTGAATTGAGTCCAATCTACGTTTTCTTATTCTGGAAAATAATTAATTTGGAATTAATTAACCTGATTATCGTTTGCGTCCACGTTAGAAGGAAAATAGATGAAAAAAAGAATTGCTAATGTCTATTTGTACCAAAGCAGATTAACTTTAATCTCACCGTTTAACTTGCTTATTATTTTCTAATTCTAAAAGGACAAAAAGCAAGTTTAATCGAGAGTAAAGTTAATCTGCATGTTGATAGAAATGGATAAAAAAAATTAAAAGGCGACGAGATTTGCGCTCCATTTAATCTCGAATATGCGAAATGTAAGAAAGAAGGCAGACAAAACCGTTTGTTACATTCATGACGCAACGCCAAGTCTTGACTTGGCAAAAATTTAATGCAACGTAAGTCTTGACTTGACGAATATTTATTGAAACAGCTAAAGTCACGTATGTTTCTTTCATAAGAAACTTTAGAATAAATTCGAAATTTATTCCAACATTTGTTTCAAGAATCGCGGATCGAGAGTGTAAAGTGAAATAAAAGCCGCGCGTGATATTGTACGGATGTGAAATCACGTTTCTACGTTTCCAATTATTATGAAAACAATCATTTCACGGGGGGGGGACTAAATTGTAAGCGTATCGAAAGGGCAACATTAGTTATATAAGAAATATAGGTCAAAGGTAAGGCACTATTTTCCGCGTAATAAGACACCTTGCGCAACATGCGATTTTTCTGCAGACTCGGACTCGTCGTTTGCTTCATGAGATTTGAGATTAATGTCACACGATGAATAGGTTGCAAATCGTTATTACGTAAATAAATCATTCCAGCTAATTAGACCTGCGCTCGATTAAACAAGCAACATTTTGATTTCTCAAATTGATTTCTTAATGTTAAATTACAAGGTACTTGTTAAATGTGTATTAAAAAAATATTAATTACATACGTTTAAGGAGATGCGCATTATCGATGTGATTACTTTCTCATGACATTGCGACTCGTCATGTTCGGATTTCATAATTTAATTTACATGGTAATTTTGTAATTTTCTGTAAATGATACAGATTATATAACATAACGTGAACGTTATGTGAACAACGATGAGATAATCCGAAGTAAGTTTGCAACTTGAGCACGGTGCATTTGAAATTTTTTATTGATGAACGACTCTTCTCCCTTGTTATCTATTAAATCTACAATTTATACAAATTATGTAAATACTTTTAATCTTTAAATGTACTTAATATTCCTCTCTTCATGACTATTAATTATCTTTAAATGCATTTACATTTACATTAAAAAAAAAATGTCGCATTACTAGCACTCTTTGATGAAATTTTGATGTTTTCATTCAAGAAATTTCACTATTAACGTTCGAAAACCATTGCTTCGAAGTGATATATACATTGTCCGTGTGCAAGTGCATGCATGTGTCTCGCATTTTTTTTGAAAATCCCGGTGTACCGGTCTTTTTCCAGCTCTGTTCCCCGATTAAAATCCGAGCAAAGTGAAAGTGAGAGGAATTGTGTTTAAAAACGGCATGGAACGTGTTCGACGAGGCACACGAGACATAATATTACATTGAAGTTCAGTTCACATCCCCATAAACGACACAATGGTCGGAATAATGCCAAAGATTACGAAACCGATATAAATTTTTATATAATTTATCAAGGTCATGGTCATCGCTGGTAGACGTGATAAAAATTCTTTTTGTCAACTAGGTGCTCCCTTTAAATTAACAGAAATCAATATGAAGACGTAGAGAACGTAAGAAATCGAAAGAACAACGAAAACGAAGCTCATCTGTTGGACATGTGATTTATTCTGATTTATTGGTTTCATCTTAATACACAGTTAAATTAACGGAAAATACGCATAAATAAAATTATTCACGTACAAAGTATACAAAAATTTCCGGTTTTAATATCGTTAAGAGTTTCATTGAGAATCTCATTATCTCTTAATAACGGAATTTGATCGGGTAAACGTAATCCGTACAGATTCATAGCTCTCCTCGAAATCCGATCGTCACGTCTTAACGATCGGGCGTCGATTCCAGCTAATCGTTTTTTGCTTATTCGATCGGTTTCTCCAATTTCGTCATTAGGAAAATCTCGAAAACTTTCTCCGGCCAGCAGATCGCACGAATGATTATTGATATAATTCCCGCAATGATACATAATAATCTTTTTAACAAAAGCCTGCACATTCGCGTTACAGTGTAGCAGAAGGGCGTTCTCCCCGGCGGCAACTGACTTCCCGCCTGCCGCGCAAAGAAAGCAATATATTGCATAATGGAAAAAGAGATAGTTGTCCGGTAACTATCAAAGGCGGCTGTATAGTGTAATACGCATAACTCGACCGGTTGGCTTAAGGAAATCTCAAATAACTGCCGTCGGGCAACATGTTTTTTCCGCGATTCCGCGCTAAACGCGACATGCCGGCCAATTCACTTCTTATCGCCGTTAATCTTGTCCCTTCATCGGGATAATAACGATTACATTCCGTAATGTCTCTTTAAACTGATCGCCTACCTAACAAAATCTATTAAATTTTTATTTTGAAAAATTTGATAATCTGATTTTTAACAAAGAGGTCGTATAATCGTAAGGAACAAATAGGAATTTCACCTGTCGCGGTAATTGAAACTCGATCTTATTAAAGATCAATTGTTTAGTTTTGAAAAATATTATTTTAATAATTTGGAATTAAAATTAAAATTATTTAAAAAAATTTAAAGTAATGCAGATGTCAGTATATCAACATTTGTGATTAAAATTGATTTTACTTGTTAACTTTTTTATATTCAAACTATGGCCACGAATAAAGAGGGTTGGAGGAAAGAAAAAAGAAGGGAGAGAAAGAGACTTAATAAAGTTAGAATTTATTAAAGATTAATTGCACAAAAATTGTCGGAAAAAAGTAAGATTCCTCTCGTATCGTTGGATATTATTAACTTCGCGAACATAATAATATTTTAAGCAAAACCACATTTTTTTTTATCGAGTACGTTTAATTTATAATCTGCTGATATAATTCAATATATCATTTGCACGTCTTTACATTCACGCGAATCGTGAAAAGAAGATTTTATCGCAGTATTTCAATTAGGCTGATACGTGAATGTGTGTGAAAGAAAAAAAAAAGGAAAATATGGGTGAATTCGAGCGTGCGCAATGGCGTGTTACAGAAGTACTTTCTCTAAGGTAGCAACATTGTTTCAAGTCGAGGTTGATATGTCGAGGGACCTCAGAAGCCCGACAACCCCAAGAATTTTATAAAATTAACTCGGTCACGCACGGTGGAGCAGGAATTATGACACGTGCCTAGCGAGCGACCAACGAGAACCGGTTGGGCGCACCGCGAAATCATTTGGTTACGAGATAAGGAAGTTGAGCATTTAAATCGCATTTATCTCGATAGCGCAGTCATTAACCCTAGCATACCGATCGCATTCTTAGGCGTTAATCAAGTGTTAAATTCCATTATTTGGAATTTTACAAATCTGAAAAATTTCCAAACAGAAGAAAATTTCATTACAATAATTCGAGCACAAATTAAAACTTAGCACATTGAATGGAACTTATTGATATTTTACTAGCAAAATTGTATTCTAATGAAAACTGCATTCTAGTAATTTTATTATTTCAGTTAAATATTTATTGAAAAAAAAGTAGACTTGAAGAATTTTATCTGAGAATTAAATATGAAAATGATTATATTAAATACAAGTTTAATATTATAGAAAATACGATATTTTATTCTTATAAAATTATAAAAGTAGAAGGGAAGTAGACGTTAAATCTCGAATATATCGTGAGTTCTTTTCAAAAATATTATTATAATTTTGTTTAAAATTATTATTTTTGTCTAGAATCTGATTATCATTTAGAATAATTATGAGGAGAATGGTAC
>VBVQ01005931.1:0-10607 GCA_011636635.1 Tetramorium simillimum | reverse complement strand
CGTTTATTGATATAAATTTATATTATATAATATAATGTATAATATTATTTAATGTACAATAATATTATATAATAAAATGTATAATATAATGAAATAACATATAATAATCTAACAAAATAATGTAATAAATAAAACATAAATTATATATGGGTATTAGGACATTATATTGCGTTTGATATTTTAAAATATCGTGGTTCACTACGTTGTGCGAATACAAAGTACCGCCCAATTTACATTGAGCTATCTCTTTTGTGATCTGATTACTGCAGCGACAGATGGACGAGGCGAAGAGGGAAAAGTGAAACTCGTCGAACTTGGAGGGCGCCTAACGCAAAATGTCGAGAGCGAA
Source organism: Tetramorium simillimum (assembly GCA_011636635.1). Classification (NCBI taxonomy): domain Eukaryota; kingdom Metazoa; phylum Arthropoda; class Insecta; order Hymenoptera; family Formicidae; genus Tetramorium; species Tetramorium simillimum. The sequence continues at coordinate 10,258 of VBVQ01005931.1, read as the reverse complement.
TTCACGTGCTTTATCGCGATCAACAGAGCGAAAATCTGACTATCCGGCACCTTTATCGCTTATTTTCGCGCGGCTGCTTAATGCTGATAATTGGTCTTCTCGCCTGGGTAACCGTCGACAATGAACGTTAATCCAATTACGTTAAAGAGCGATCTTGTCGATGAAATTCGCGTTTCCAGAGCTTGCAGATCGGTCTGCTTTCCTTCGACTTTGGTCGTTTTAATTAACGCCAATAGTCGTACATTTCTCTTTTGCTTCGTAAGATCTACATTGAATAATTACAGACAATCTATAAGCGCGTTTAAAAGATTTTATTCACTTTTATTGTATTAAAACAAGTTGCGAAATATTATATCATCTATATTTACCTTCTTGATTTTTTCTAAAATTATAATAATCCTAAAACATTCGTTACTGATTCGTCATAAAGATATTTCAATGCGGAAAATGTTCTTATAAAAGAGCGCCATGATACATTTTACATACCACCCCCCCCCACCCTACACGTTTTTAATACCAATTTTTCGAGGATTAATAGAGCGATTTGTTATACGCGAATATTACACGTGCATCAGCAAAGTCGCAAACAGGCACGTACAAAATCCCCTCTGGAATCCCTTTGTCGATCTTCGCTGCACTTTGACGCGATTTATGAGGCACTCCTGCATGCCGATCCAATTACGTCGATATTATGATACGGACTATTATCGAAATTTCCAAAAGGCTCAAAGTAATGCCAATTGATCGCGCTTGACTTTCCGATATACTATTATTACTATCTGCTTCGTCGAAGAAACTCTTCCGTCGCTGGGAAAATTCGTATATAATTTACGCAGCAAGTTTATTCACTTATTTCTAATTTAGAGTTGATTCGTTTCTTTTTTCGCGAATAATTAACAATGGCTAACCCGTGGTCATTTGCGGAATGCAAATATATAGTTCTACCACGATTCTAACTTGCAGCTGAGTTTCCTTAACGATAAAGTTCAAATAAGTTATGTACATATCATCATTTGAACTTTTTTCTTGCTCACTGCGCTGGAAAGAAAAAATATCGAACGCTTTCATTATATGCGACAAATAAAACGAGAATATCGAATTCTATTCTTCTTCACAAGTTATTTATAATAATTATTATTAAACTCGATAGTTGTAAGTTAAAATAAATTGTTATTTAATTAAAAATTAATTCATAATTATAATTTATAATTATAATAATTTTATAATTTCAAAATAATTTTTTAAACGATTGAAAAAAATGAATAACATATTTAATATATAATATTTAAGGAATATACACTCTCGGTTAAAAGTTTAGATACAATAGTAAAAGCACAAGAAAATTTCAGTGAAACTCATTTTTCGTACTATTTATCGATAAGAATAATCTTCATTATGAAAAGGGATTATAAAACTTTGTTTTTCAATACTAATTTCCTTACTTTTACCCATTTTGTTTGTTTAGAACACGATTACTTATTAAAGCTTTTAAAACAAAGTTGCGAGTGATATTAACATCCTTTACAATATATATTTATTATTAAATCAATGTATACTATTTATTGAAATTCACACAACCTAATAACAATATGTATATTACAAAATAACAGAAAATCAAAATAACTTTGAGTAATCTAAAGCAACTTAATATCTTATCCAGGAAAATAGCCAACCTTTACAAACTCTTGTGTATCTTTTTGTTATAGACCGCGAAACTTTCGAAAGATATTATTGTATATAATAAATTTACTGATCATTACTAACAAAAAGTCCCTTTCTGAACCATTTAGTTCCTGATAAAGACAATAAAATAAAATATATATAAATATACCGATGTATCTAAACTTTTGGCCGGGAGTATATATTGTAATATTGTAATATATTCAAGGAGTCTCGGTTTCTTTCTATTTCTCTCAAAGAGCTAAAGTGTATATTGTAAAATTAATGCTATAGAATAAGAAGTGCTTCGTCGCTTCTTGGCTTCTTCAAAACTTGATCAACTTATCTTGCGTGAAGGATATTCACGATGGCGCGAACTTGCGGCCGTGCTACATATCTGGTGCAGCGAACCAAGGAGGGAAAAAAATATATACATATATATATATATATATATATATATATATATATATATCCGCTTCTCGATCGAAAATCGATATCGCCACGTCATATCGCGATCGATACGAGATTCCCACAAAAGCCGGAAACCTCGCCAGATCGCCTGTCATTCGACGAAGAAACTTCGGTAACGCGGATCCGAAGCGCCGAGCGCCCGAGAAAAAGTTCGCGGCGATGCAAAATCGAGATTCGCCGTCAGATCGGCGGGCGAACTCGTCGAGCGCTCGACGCACAAAAGCGCGCAGATTGCGCGTTACATTTACCCCGATCCCCCGAGAGGCGATGGCTGGCGGGCAAGGGGATGTAAAACTCACGCGGGTAAACTCGGTCGCAAAAACGCGCAGACTGGGAAGTTTGGCGGGCAAATCGCGGCGGCGCCCTCCGTGAGCATTGGCCCGCTCCCGACTTTTCTAATGCAATTTTTTATACCACGTGATATACCCGCGAACTCGCCTCCCCATCCCGTCGCGCCGAGAAGAGGAAAAAAGGGAACCACTTCGGACAACTACCCGCGAAAGTGGCTGCCCTTTGAACCGAATCGATTCCGACCGGCAAACCGCGCGGAGGGTTGCGATTGAAGTTGCGAAGTACTTTAAGGGAAGGCAAACCGCTAAACGTTCTTCTGGTCTTACGACTTCCCCGCAAGTTTGCGGAAGTGTCCCCGAGTGTGTTGACGATGTTATTCACCGCCTAGCGCGATAAACCTATCGCGATTATGACGATGTCAGAATCAGGAAGTGACCGGCGATCGATGGTCTTTAAAGCGGATGAAGACGGAAGAGAAATCGAGCTTTAAGAAGATAAATAGTATCGCTGTTGCGATGGCGGATGAACATCATAATGGCGAATGGCCAATAGTTTATCTACAAGCACATAAGATTAATTTTTTTTTAATTTGTTGCGTATTAAAGTTTGCATTTATTTCATGTGTCAATTGATATTTTTCAGTTTTAAATTTCAGTTTTCATAATTTCCACTTCTATTATTGAAATTTAATTTTTTCATTAAACTTATAAAAAATATTAAATTTTATTAGTACTAATAATATTAAACAAAATAATTAAATTGAAAAATAATACATAAAAATGTATTATTTACTTTATTAATTTCTTCTTGTTCTTCTGCTTTCAGAATATCACGTTGCTCTCTGTGTGGGAGGACAACAACGTAGTAACTGATATAATAGCGGAGAAATCACAACCGATCGTCCATAGATACAAAATCCCAGTTCCTGGTGGCTTTAACGCCCAGGTGAGGCTCCTGATACCACCTAGTGCTGACTTGAGCGGTGTCACCAAGTATCCCATGCTGGTTTACGTGTAAGTTCTTTAATTTTTTCAACGAACAAAATCTTTCTCTTATTGTTAGATAAAAATATAGGCGATCGCAATTCTTATTTGTTACCCTTGTGCATAATTTCAAATTGCGTGCTTTTGTTTTAGCGCTTGATTACATTGTAACGTATAAATGTACAGTTTGTTACAGTATAAATTTACATTTTATTTTCTATGAATAAACAATTCTTTATATAACAGAGAGCACAAAGGACGAAATGTGTGTCTTTTACACGAAAAATATCTGTGAACTTCAAATCTTACGTGAATTTTAATTATTATTTGATTATTATGATGATATCTGTTTTATATTCAATCCATTTAATTTTTAGAAAATTCTTTAACACAATGAATGCAAATTAAAATAAGACTTTTAAAAATACACGCGAGAAACATTTTTAATTGATACACTGAAAAAAATTCTGGTCAAAAACGGATGAATCAGAAAAATCTTGTAGGATTGATCAAATGTTCTGTTTATTATAATAGGAATTCTGTAATTATAAGTTATAAAGTATTGAGTTCTATTGTAATAACTAGAATATTTGATCAATCCTACAAGATTTTCTGATTCGTTCGTTTTTAACCAGAATTTTTTTCAGTGTACATATGTATTTGATTACGCGAACTCTAAGATTATACCAAGCACGTGAACTCTGGCAAAATGATTGTGCTCAGGTATCAAAAGCACTTTCCAGCTATCATCCGAGTTCTTAAATTGCGTCGTTTTTCGGCGTCGCGTATATCTCGGCGTTCACTTAAAAGCATCCATATTTTTCGCGGTGCGACAAGAAATGTGACAACGCACTCCGCGGGCGTCATCAATCGGTTCCGTCATAATGCACTCGCGAGATAAGCGTAATGGAGGAGCGGTGACGAACGTGCGGCAGCGGAGCGTAGTCTGCATCGTGACGTGAAAACGAAGCTCTCCTTTACGTGGCCTGAATTAGGACGGAATGTAAAACCGCACCGAAGCGATGAGTCATTCCGTATTCAGTCTCACGAACGAAAACTTCCAGCAGCCTCCCCGATAAAAGCGGAGCGTTATCGATTGACCCGCGCCCCGTATTTCTTCTAATGACGAAGAAGTAACACGATCGTCAAAAGAGACCTCCAAGACCAAACGTGTGACATCTGCTTGCATTCTTCTTCGTTCCTTTTCTCGATCCCATTCCTAATTGAGGCTTTTTTACGTTTTAAAATATAGTTTTTAAAATACAATATCTTGCAAAACTTTTATGTTTCATCGATATGAATACAGGAAATTGCAAAGAAAATTATTCGTTTATTACCCAAATAGAAAACTTTTGTAATAAATATACAATTATTGGTTCTTTCCATTCACAGCATTTCGCAATAATTGTCATAAGGTGATTCTGCAAAACGCATATCTTTTACTGAAAAAGGATTTTATAATTATAAGTTATAAATATTGAGAAAATTATGAAACAAAATTACTTAAAAAATAAAAAATAAAAAATAAAAAAATTTTCTTACTATTACTTGAATAATAATTAATACAATTTTATGCAGTAACGATTTTTACAATAATTAAAAAGTTAATTTCTGAAATGTATTCAGTAATAATTGTGCTAAGATGATTTGCTCTAATTATACAATTATGTAAGAAATTATTTTAGGCATCTAGTTTTTTAAGATTGCTATATGTTACAGTAATTAAATTTCGAATTAATGAATTTTAAAGTTAAATTTAGATTTATTACACAACATATTATACATTATATTTTAAAATTAAAATGATGCTAAAATTTTTCTGCATGCGTTCCAGCAGGGTACGTATGTCAATTACGTTTACATATGAACGGCCCTGACCCTATTGAAAGAAAATAATTCTTCTTTGATATCATTGTCGTGATATAATAGTCAGTGGGATGAGCTTTTCATGTTTTCCGCATTTAGAAGGTGCACGTGTACGCGACAATGACGTTGCCGGCACGACGCTCGAGGCGATATAACTTTCCGGCGTAAATCCTAATAACACCTAATTTGTAGGCGGTCCTGGCCGAACTCGAACTTTTGAAAGTACAAAGAGCTTACGATGGAAGTTGCCGCGATGTCCATCCCTAAAGTGCAAGCAAGCTTCACGTTGCGCATTAACGGTCAGGATAAAGACATTAATGCGATCGTTACGAATTTTACTCTCGTCTTAAAACAGCAAATTTTAATTTGATAGGAGTCTCGTAAAAACATCCAGCATTGAGAAAATGCGGAAGCATCTGTATTATTTTGATGCGATACGAAACGGCCGTAATGCTATAATTTATAATTAGTTTTAATAAAATTTATTAAGATTTATTATTTATTTAACCTTGTTAACTGTTGTACATCTAATACTGTTATAATTTATTTATCTAATACTATTTTATATTAATTGTCATTTATATGTATATGAAGAGAAAAAATTTCGAAAGCTTTTTCTTTCCTAACTTCTTCATATAAATGGCAATTAATAATTTAGAAATCGATTTTAATATTGTTTCATTGTTCATATTAGATGTAGATTTTTACCGATTGAGAGACGCAAAATGACGATGAATGAACAAAGTTAAACTCATAGAAGAACTATTGCAATTGCCATAGTAGACGCGTCTCGTTCGCTCGACGATGGCGAGTAAAGAGAAGTTTGAGTTTCCACCGTTCGCTTTATAGTGGAGTAATTGTACTGTCCTCGTGTTTGAAACGGTATATTGGATCGCGCGGAGTTTTCACATATCACGGGTATCCGGACGATCGCTTGTTCTCTCTGGTTTTCAATGAAATTTCCTATACGTTCAATCTAGATCATCGATCGCAACGCCCAGTGTCCGCGATACGAGACGTTTCGTCGAAACCGACGATGGGCCATCGACCTCTTGGTGAAATCAGCGGTCTCGATGCTGCTATGAGTATTCCTTCCTGTATTTTGTGGTCAATGCGTACCGCTATGTGCTTCGAGTATGTCATCCAGCAAGCGATATTAAAGTGTTTTAATATAGACTGGCGATCAAAATTATCACACAAGTAAATCATGCAAAAATATTGCATGATTTCAAATAAGCATAACTCCGTCAAAAATGATCGTGTTCGAAAAAATTTTTTTTGTTTTGAAACTTAAAGTCTCTACTTCAGAAAACATTTCGGACATTTTGAATTTATCTTTCTCCCTTCGAGCCATCTCTTCAAAAGTAAGGACGTGTTTTGTTTCCCAAAAATTGCATAGTTTGATGCAATCTACGTGGTGGAATAAATTTTTTTTCGCAAATGTTATCACAATCATCGAATAATTTGGTAAATACTTTTCGTAAATTAAAAAAAATTGAATGTCGTACGATTTTTTTTCACGTTTTTTTTTTCAAAAAGTTTTTCCCACACACGTGTGAAGTTTTTGTTATTATTTTGAGGCAGGTGACAGTCTTATTTATTGTAAGTTGTGTAAGAAGAAAAGTTTCTTTCCTCTTATTTTCACGAGAACTTGTTAAAGCTTCAATACTCACTTTAATGGCATTAATTTTCTATTTTCATGCACTTAACGAGATTTCTCGCTCGATGTAAGCATGCGATATCAATCAATCTCTGTTGTGGTACAATAACATCAGCACAATGAAGAACGCCGCTCGGATATATCGCGTTTCTAGCTGCTGTAACGCAATTCCAACCCGTAAATCCAACTCTTTATCCAATTCGCTTTATTATATAGACGTGAAGTACTCTCACGTGATTACGTCGCTCTCTGTGTCGAAAATAGCACGAGATTACACGTGACATACATTTACATGCGATTACATGAGATTACTGCAGATCAGCATAATGTCAATTATGAATTTGAAGTGGTATGGTAACAATGACTAATTCCTAAACGACATTTGAGTTACAATGCTAACTCTTGGCACAGCTAAAGTTCATTTTCGTTTCGTATGCGGATTATAAAAAATAATAAAAAAGATAAACGTTCATAACAGTATTAATGAATGTGCAGCTTTCCAATTCAGAAGAAGCTAAATCAAGTTTGAGAGTCAATTGAGAAATTTATTAGCTTAATATTAATTTAACATTGATCACATTATATCACAAATACTATAATGTTTTTGAAAAATTTCATAAAATTTTCAACATAGTTACCACAATTAAAGAAATGTAAAGAAAAGATAACATACCACAGAAGCTGTAAATCGTTAGCAATTAATTACGCACGTTTTAATCAATAAAAGATACAAAGTATATAAGATATTTTTTTCTTCTTCAGTGTTCTTATCTTTTCATCTTGCGACGATATTGTGGTTTTCTTATACGACCTAATCCCCGATGGAGCAGATCATCGGTTATCATTACAGTCTATTTCGTATCGATTGTACTATGCGTGTTTCACGACACTACCGAGCCGAGTCGCGTATCGCCATCATTCTCGAGAACATTCGCGTTTATATCACGCCATCCTCGGGATCGTTACAATCCGTCTCTATTTCCACGTCAGTGTCGGCGGTCTCATCTTGAAAATGCCGTATCAGAAAAGCCATCTTCGTTCTCGAACTTCCATTTCCTAATTCTCGTCACCGTTTGGCTCCTCTCCTCGCGCGTCCCTTCGTCTTTGAGCCTTTCCCGCGGAAGTGGCACCAAGGTTTCCCGCAAACGACCATCGAGAACCATAATGAGCGTGGAAGTCGAGAAAATTGCTCGCTAAACAATCGGGAAAGTAGCCAGCTACATCTGCTAAATCTAATGATAATAGTGTTTTTACGAGGAGAAAAAGACGAAATTTGACCGAGCATATTGCAAGCGTCTGAATGGATTTAATTATTGGAGTCATTATCGCTTTTGAAATTACATTAATAATTTTATAACTATTGCATAAATATATATCATTCGTACTCTTTATTTAATTTATACAAATATAAATTAATTTTTATCTTACTTATAATTTATAATGAATTAACTCTTTATTTAAAAATTTATAAATAAAATGACTAATTCTTTCCTTTTCATCACACAATTTCAAAAAATTAGATGCCAATGTAACACTAAGAAATAATAAAAATCAAAAGATAGTTATATTTTCTCTATTTTAATTTGTGCAAATGTAAAAGAAACAAAGTTTGCAATACGTAAAGTGAACAGATAGATATGTGAAATTGTGAATAGGCACGAGCGAAAGATATTGATAATATGATATTCTTGATGATGACGACCTGTGTCACGCAATTTATCTGCCTTTCAGGTACGGAGGCCCGGATTCGTCTCAGGTGACGGAGAAATTTAACATCGATTGGGGCACGTATCTCGTAACAAACAAAAGTATCATATATGCCGCCATCGACGGTCGTGGCTCCGGATTAATGGGTAACGACATGCTGTTTGCCGGATACCGACACCTCGGCACCGTCGAAATTTTCGATCAAATTAACGTTACCAGGTAAGTTTATTAAATAATGTCATAAAATAATTTCGATTATCACTTTCTCCAAAAATCTCCAAAAACATAATTATTTAATATTGACATTAAATAATATAGACATAGATAAAGAATATAGATATTAAATTAATAAAAATTGTTAATAAAATAAATAATAACTTTCTAACTCTATATTGGAAGTTCCAAAGCGAAATTTATTTTTAATATCAATTATTAAATTCTATAAAACTAAGATCACTTCGTTGGATCCCTCTTAGCGAGACCAATTCTCTTCTAAACCCATCTAACGCAATCCCGTCCATTTTTCTTGAGAAAGGATCTAACTTATACCGCAAGCGCGCGGTCATATTCCCGGTTAGAGCAAGGCGCATATTACGTTTACCACATTTACGCCACGTTTACACGTAGAAGACGCATTATATCGTTAACTCGAGATTGCCTTCGACGCCAGCCGCCGGGTTAGCTCTCGACGGTGATGTTAACGAACGATCGCAGGCGGAATCTGAGGCCGAACTGTGCGTCTGGTGCTCGTCCCCTGAAAGCGTGGCGAACAAAGTTTTGCTTTAGGACAAACCTAATTATAGGCGAGGCCTCAAAGTGACTTATCACCGCGCGATCGGAGTAATTCGCTAAACCCCAAGTTAACTAATCTAACTCCGGCTCCCCCGACGCGTCCGAGGACCGCGTTTAACGAAGTTCTTTTCACGGCACGGGCACTTGAAAGGGCGAAAGAGTGTGTGTGTGTGTGTGTGTGTGAGTGAGAGAGAGAGAGAGAGAGAGAGAGGGCGCCGCGCCGCCGCGTTAACAAGAAGAAAATTGCTCGTACTTTTATCTGAATTTATCGGCTGACCCTCTCCACGCCCGCGCCGTCGAGTGGCGGGTACCACGAAGAAGAGCCGGGCTCTCCTCTCGTATTTCCACTTAGCTGCCACGAGTAATTTATCTCGATGGCGAGAAAAGCGTGAGAGAAAGAGAGAAGGAGAGGGAGAGCGGGACCGATGGCGAGGGAGTTCGCCACTTATACGACCGTCCATCTTTAAACCGAAACATCAAACTTCCGGTCGTGATGAATAATGCCCATTCCGCGCCGCTAGTGAGGTCATATTTTACCGTTTAAGCGACAACGCGCCGCGACCGCGAAGCCGCAAGCTTGACGGCGCGCATAGACCGGCGGTCTCGCAATCTCCGCGCGGAATCTCCGGATGGAATTCAGTAAATAGCAACAAGACACTATTCGCGCGCACGACAGTAAAGAAAATAAATGTTGGATTACTACATTTGCCGTCGTGGACAAGACGCGCGGTGTTAAACTTAAACCGCCCTTATACCCTCGCCGTCAAATTAATTTCAACGCCGATCATTGTTTCTTCAACATTCCCATTACTCGCTATCATAATTTACT
>VBVQ01005929.1:0-10629 GCA_011636635.1 Tetramorium simillimum | reverse complement strand
GGGGGGGAGGGTTACCGCGGCTACCGCGTTACAGATGTATGCACGTTACATATCGATTACATAATAGCCCTGACGAACTTTTAGAAACTGTGAAATGTATCTCCACAAAAGAAAAAACGAACAATTTATGTATATATAAATACATATGGTAACAAGTTATGTTCATGCAGCTATATGTATGTATATCTGGTTCTCTCAATCAGCCTGGCTGATTACGCAATAAGACGGAGACTCGCATTAGCTGATAAGTAAAGATGTTTCGACATGCCAGGCCTTTGGATTAAAGTCATAATAATCGCGCGGCACCGCGGGTCAGGATTATTTTTTAAACAGTTCAGAAGCCGTTCGTAATCGTGTGTCTTAATGATTGCGTCTGAAACGACGATAAGCGAAGTGAGAAAAGATAGGAGAGAAATATTTCGTTCGATTTTCCGTCTGCCTCTCTCCCGTATTTTAATGCATCCCGAGACGTCTACGGGAGATGGCTTTAAACTGCAGCTTTTTGCAGAAAAAAAAAAAGACACTTTACTTGCATACGTAGTGAAGGATTACGGGTGTTTTATTCAGCGCATAAAAAATAATCCCTCTTTTGGATGTAACTAGTGGTGTCTTTGGTCATTTATCTTCATGCAGTTAAGTAGTAATCGGTATGTTCGGTATAATATATCTCGCAACAAAGCCACCACAGTAACAGGAAATGTGTAGTAGCAGGACTCACCCATAAAGTCTGCTGTCCCGCAAGCTGCTCCTGCTCCGAATAACACAGAAAGCACAGTTACGATATATCGAACACAGTAGTCGGTCATCGTAGTAACGAAACACGGAAAAATTAAACGAAAAATTATCCAGTTACCCAGAGAACCATGAAATAATTGATTTATTGAAATGATACATGTACAGTACGTTAAACAAACAGAACATATCCATTTGGCCTTGAAAATATAACAATAAGAGAGCAAAGTCTCCAACTCGCGACTCGAAATCAATGGTCATTGTCTCTTATACATAATTTGAGAGAAATCGCAATGTCGTTAAAAAATCAAGGAAATCGGCGTTTCACACGACCGATTGTTCGTCTTCTACGTTTACACAGAGCAGACACGTTTTCACGATCCTCAATCCGGAAATCTAACAGATTATCGTCTGGACTGCTAAGAGGATCAACAGCGAGATGGCTGATTTGTACTTGGTTCGCAATATTCCGCAAATGAGATGCTAAAATTACATTCTGTGGTGTTTTACACTTTTCAGAAACTAACAATCTACGGATACTGCTCCATTTTTTTTACGCTTTTCTCGTACAATAATCTCGTTACATGATTCGCAATGTCGTGCACGTTATCTCTTCTACTTGCTATCGATTAGTGTTGCGTCTTATTTGTAAATATATTTGTAAAAATGTACGTACTTTTCTTTTGCAACAGCTTAACGAAAGGAATTCGAAATATATCGGGATATGCAATAAAGGGAAACCAAGCACGTGACGGAAACTTGAAGGCGAAAGTTACAAACTACTTTTAGAGCCTGTACTTATTAAATATGTACAAATAACGTCCCCGTATAAGTGGAACTTAATTTCCTCTCCCTAGAAAAACGGAACTTTATCACAGTTCAACTTCTGTTATTGCTTCGAACAAGCAGCGATGCATGCAAAAAATGCGTAGCGTAATGTACTATCCCGAGAATAGATATAGAGTTATAATACAATAGAGAAAAGATATATATATATACGATCGTATTAATAAATTATAAAATTCTCTTTTGAAGATTTGAGAACGTCCTATTTCAAGTAACATTTTCATTATCGAATACAGATGGACGGATGAACGTTCGGACGGATGTGATAACTGATAACAGTACATTGTACACCAAGTACAGTACGTAGGATAATTTTCTTTCTTTAATCTAAATCTCTCTAAAATCCCTCCATTCCTTGTGCAATTAACGATAAATTGTGCGATTATTAATTCGAAAATGTGAATTTCGAGTCTCTTACTTAATTTAAAATTTTAAGACGTACCCAATATGAGTCGAGTCAAAAATAAATACAGGGATACAGATTGAGGGGCGGGGGGGAGGTGGCGGATCGCGGATTTGAGCTATACATACGTATATACATATATATAGGTATACCAGAAACCTCCATTTGAAAGAAACTAAAGAGAGAGGCGGGATGCAGAGTATATCCAACTATGTATATAACATTTTGCTATTATGGTACGTACTGGGGAAGGTAGTAAGTTGCTTATGTGCTGCATACCTGTCGTTACCATGCCTGAATAAAGCTAGAATCTCTTCGAATGTTTTATTCTTGGTCTCAGGAACCTTCTTGTAGGTGAAGATCCAGAAGATGGCTAGAAATGCACTGAACGGTAGGAACGTGTAGTTTTCAAGGCTACTCTGTAACATACAAGTGGCGCACACAGCGAGTTTATATCCAAATCGGATTTATACCCAATACGATTATGTCCTGTACAATCGTTACGCTCCATGATAACGCTAATGCAGCAATTGCGTATAACGGTTAGCGGTCTCTCCCCGTTGCGTTCAATTATTTGCGTTCAATCATTCGCTTATATAACCGCGTTCGCATAAATTTGCCTCGCGAGAGACGGAAGGGAAATTTACTCGAGAGCGATTGACAAATTGGCCGTCTTACCTTCATGCTTGGAAAACCGATGCCAACCAAAAAATTAGCCATCCAATTGACGAGGACCGCGATGGACATGGCGGCGGGTCTGGGACCTTGCGAGAACAGCTCCGCCGTGATCATCCAGGGTATGGATCCGGGCCCCACGGCGAAGAACACGACGAAGCACAGGGTCGACACCACCGAGATGTAGGACATCCAGTCGATCATTTCCTGCACATAGCCAAAGAACTCCTATCAGGCAGTAGAATTGTGTTCTTCTTTCCTGAGCAGCTGGAGGAGCCTCAGGATAAATTAATAAAAAAAAAACAAGAAGAAAAAGTACGGCAGGCGAGAAACTCAATCGATAAAACTCGGTCAACACATGTCGAACGTATGCGTAATAATAATTCGTAATGCCGCATGCGGTGCGCAGCTCAACCCTGTGTAATGAAAGGCATTGGCATTGACAAAGTGATTGCGGCAAAGTATTTTGTATAATGACGGAGAGTGCCTTGTTATGTACAGTACAATCTCTCGTTAAGCGGTGAAGCACGGTACACTGCTTTTCATGATGAGTGCCAGGATTTGCTTTGACCTCAATTAGAGTATAGATAATGCGATAGTCGTACGCACGGAACATCCAAGCTTGTACAAGCAATCCCGAATCGTTTAATATTTGATCATTTATCATTCAATAGCCGTACATCTTTTCTCGAATAATTTCTCGTTCAAGAAAACAACCGTCCTCAATTTCGGGGTAGGAAGGTGAGATGCAAATTTGTACGCGACGACTCTTGTAATTAGAAATACAAATAATTACAAATCAAAAATTACTCTTTGTCGATTCCACGACGGACGAAAGTGTCGGTGCTAAACATCCAGTAGCTGAAGAAACGTTAAATTTTTATACACAAGGATACAATTAGTATATATGTTGGAGACACTTCGCGCAAATAATATGTTAATTGTTGATGTAATGTGATACAGATAGAAAGTGACAGGTTTGAGCCAAGTAGAGAACATAGGCTGATTAATAAACGGGAAGTAAACATCTCCTCCAGACAGTCACGAAAGAGGTCGTCAGTGGTGAAGGGGAAGAGGGAAGCGGGTTATTAAAAAGCAAAACTACTAGTAAGCCAGAGTAACAAAACGGCGTGCGATATATACGATACATGCGACACTTGACGCCTGCATTGTTTGTCGCGCTTCCATTATCGATCGTTTAATCACGCGTTTAACTAGGAGAATCGTTCAACGTTAATGATATAAAAACAATTGCTAAAAATGTTCTTCTTGTATCTCGAAAAGTTGTTTCGACAAAAAATTTATACACGTATGTGTCCATGTATCGAGATATAAAATCTCTACGACGCAAATAAAAGAGACGGCATGCGGGCAAAGGACGTGACTTATTGGCTACATGAATGGCGGGGAGAAATTAAAATGAGTCGATTCTGTGATGCAAATTCGTATAGATATAATGGTGATTCTCACTGTCGGTGCAGTGCCGCACTCCAGCTGTGAACAAAGTGTTAAATACACCTTTCGCCAAGGTGCATAAAGTGTCAAAGCACAGATACGTAGCTACAATTCACGTTCTTTGTGATGCGATTTTCCTGAGTAAAGCATAGTTCTTAACAGTACGGAGAAGTATTAACAAATAAATCCGTCATTGTCAATGGGATCCCCATTTCAAATACTTTTCCAAATAGCAATAAATACTCTATGCAATTATTTGATGTAAAAGTACATCAATTATTATAAATTCATCAAAATTAAAAAAAAATCATGTTGTTTCGATTTTTAAAGCTCTGTAAAAAGCCCGATTGAAAAATTCAATACAGAAATAAAATCTACGTCCACGATTTTAAGATCTTTCAAATTCCTACGGTAAATTCTTCGCTTATAATTGTACATACAAATCGTACTTTATTAAGTTTGTATAAATATTTGCAGAAATAGCTCGTAATATTGAGTTATTATTTTTAAGACACTATCACGAATTATCGAGCAACAAGAAAATTTCAAAGTTAAATTGTCTGCTTCAGTTTAGCATTAAAATATAATAGCAAGTACGATAAACAATCGGAATCGCATAAAAACCGCGCTAAAATTTCAACTCACCTTTATGAGAAACGAAATTGTGATGAATATTGAAAAGATAAACATGCCACCGAGACCGTACAAGTGCAACGTACGCCTTCCTGTCCTATCCATGAGTGGGATAGACACTAGCGTCATACAAACCATGATGGCACCTATGCCAATGGTTGCAAACTTGGCACTCTCGTCCGTTAAACCAGAACTAGTGAACAGATTCGTGGAATAATAAAATACCTGGAACGCGCAATAATTTTCAATCAGCTTCCACTCTAATTAACGAAATTGTGATTAATGAAAACGGGAGGAGGAATACGTATGGATAGTTGAACAAAGTAGCTACTTACGGCATTGATACCCGAAAGCTGCTGCGAAAGTTGCATAACCACACCAATAACGAGAGGTGCTCTTAAAGTTGGACTGCATATAAGCTCTGTCATCGATATCGTGGACTCAGCTTGTTGAGCTCGTTCCTCTGCTCTCATCTCCTCAATGTCTTCTTCTACTTGGTTACTGGCTCTCAACCTTCTCAAAGCTTTCCGAGCCTCTTCCTCCCACTGTTTAGTTATGAGCAAATATCTGAAATAATTTTTCTTCCCTTAATAGACTGCGGTACCGTTTTGCGTATGTCAATTATAAGCGGAGAACTGTAGGGTACGTTGAAAATCATGGATGCATATTTCATTGTCTTCTTCGCGGTCAGACTCTTTGAGGGAAATCTACTTGAAAGAAAGCCGGAGAGAAACAAAATTTCTCTTAATTACAAGTCTATTATTGTTATATTATTTTCGACGCATACCTTGGAGATTCCGGGCAAACTGGAAGCAGCAGTAGCTGTAGAATGGCAGGACAGATAGCTAGTCCTAAGAGTACGGGCCAACCCTCGTTTGTTCCAAGGATTTGCTCGATGCCCAGCACCTGGGAGACCAGGAGGCCCACCGTAACAGCGAGCTGGTTCACCGTGCCTAGGCCGCCTCTCAGGTTCAATGGCGCTATTTCCGATATGTACATGGGAACCAACGAGGTGTTCAAGCCACAATTGACACCAATGATGAACCGTCCAAAGAACAGCATCTCGTACGACTCAGCGAGTTTCGTGAAACCCATCAGGCACGCCCCCACGATGCCCAGCACGTTGTTTAGCAGTAAGCCTCCCTTTCTACGATTCAGGGCAGAAGGCCAATATTAATTTCTGTCTCTTTTCATCGTGCAACAATTATCATTCTCCCAGAGATTTCCAAATCACGTGAGAAACACGGTGTTACAAAATATCACTAAAAAGATTCTGTATAATATATTGAAAAAAAAAATATATATATACATCTATTCTGATAAATATATATTATATATATATTTATCAGAATTTCGATTTAAAACATAGATTAAAAAGGTGAAAAAAGGAAACGCAAGTATAATTTTATGAAAATAGCATTATAATTTGGAAAGCGCTGGTCTCTCGTTAAAATTGTGTGAAACCAATATAATATTGCTGAACCAGACACCGACCTGCCAAATCTGTTGGCAATTGTCCCTCCGCTGAAACCACCCACCATACCACCGATCGCGAATATGCTCACGGCCACGGAGTACAGTGTCTTAACAGACTCATCTGAAATATCCTCCCCGTATCTATCCTTGTATACATCTTTCATAAAATTCTCTATATTCTGCAAATAGTTTAAACATAATGTATTATACAAGGATTAGCTTATCAAAATTATTTGAGACATGTATACATATATGCATAGAGCTATGATTTTATGCTGATGGACGTACCACTTCAGGCGCGTTAATCACTCCAGTGTTGTATCCAAACTGCAACATTCCCAATACGGCTGCTAGTATCGCGTACGACAGGAAAAGCGTCAGTCCCTGTAAATATTCGGATTTATCGTTTATCTTATATATAAAATATAATTGCCAACGTACGTCACAACACTTAGTACAGTTAATATGCGATGTAAATAATAAAAGGAAAGGAAGCGCTGTTAAATGGGGTGCGTGGGTGCAAAAATGTAAGTTAAAATAAAAATACGAGAAATAAAATTATTTCCAAATTTTTATTTTTATTAACAATATCGTACACGTATTGTCGATAAAAATCCACATAAATCGCTAAAAAAATCAAAATCATAAATCGTTTGAAAAAAAATCATAACGCACGTATACATACACAATGACGTAGCAACTCAAGTTCTTAAAACATAATGAAAATAGGTAAGAAAAGCAACATTGTCTAACATCGGAAGTCACCTGCTCCAAGAGCCTAAGTTTCCGCCGATGGGAGTGTTCTTCCAGTCGATTCACGTACTCTCGTAATTCCTCTATCTCTTCCTTGACCTGCTGTACCGTATCTAGTTCTTGCTGCGTGTCAAGAAAAAGAACACCTGAAGTACTTCCGTACATACCAAATACAATTTTTACATTATTGAAAGAGTGGTAAAACGGTCTTTCAATGACATAAAAAATTTATATTCTTAGGGATGAAACTATCTATTAACCTATGTAACTTTAATCTTTTCTCTTTGGTTACACACGAATTGATTCGCGGCGATTTATCTGCCTACCTCTTATACATTCCGAATTATCGCAATTTAATATATTAATATTATATTATCTTATAATCTCTATCGTGAGATAAATAAAGTAAACAGTCCTTTCGAATTTTTTACTGTCAAATAATAATAATTTCTATATCGTATTTTAGTTCGTTAATAAAATAATTAATATCTAATTAAAAATATATGGTCTTAATCGCATTCTATTTTGAATAAAGCATTAATTTGATTTTTTTAGAGCAAGTTTTCCGCTCTCTTTTCGCCTTGATATCGTTATTTCCAAAATTCAGAAATCAGTTTAAATCGATATAAATTGCAAAAGAAAGACGCGGGTCAGATAAAGAGTACCTTAATCGTGACCATGTCTCGTTTCACCTCGCTGACCTCGCTCTGACAAGACTCTACGCTCTTCGTGAGTTCCTGCAGTTGCGTGCGGATCTCGCAGAGAGCGACGGTGGTCTCCAGCTGGCGGTCACCCCGCTGCAGCTCGTCCAGCTTGGCACTCAGGTTCATACTCATAACGCTGACCTGTTTCTGCAGACTATCCCCACACACATAATCCCCGCGTGAATCTCGCTGATTCGTACGGGCGAGCGGATCGACAACATATTTGTCGAGCACACTGACACTAGACGTTCAAGGCTAGAGCTCTATTGCCTAGGTCCCTAAGATAAAGTCCAACTACCTCCGCGCTTAACTGCCGAGCCTCTCCGCCTGCGAGACCGTTTAGCGCGGCGCGTTTTATGTGCATATGGTAGCTACTATCGCGTATATACTTGAAGTATGAAGGATGCGGAATTATGCGACGTTGTGTAGAATGAAAGAGAAACGATTCGACAGGTGCAAAGTGCGGTACACCTTTCTCACCCCCGAAAGCTCGAAAGCGCGGCGAGCCGGCGTTAGCTCGGCAGCCATGGGGAATGTTGGGTAGATGTTGTAATATAATATAATATACGTGAACAGATATAGCTACATATATATATATGTGTATATAATATATATATGTACAATCGGCTCTCTCTCTATATAGTATATATTTATGTAATAAATATGTCAAATTGCAGAAAACGATAGCAGACAAAACACAAACGCCACTAAAAGCACGTCTAGGGTGTGTGTGGTGAGTGTGAAGGGTGATAGACACTACAGTGGTAATATGCATAGTATAGATATATATATGAATACAAATATATTCTTCGCAGCTGTGCACATATTAGATGGAAGTTTGTGAATTCGCGTGTGTGTAGCTAGACATAAGTAGATATAAGTGCCTTAATATTCGCTGGAAAACGTCGGCATGATACTCTCCCGTCCGTGAAAAGTCTAGGATCTCGCAAAACCTAACCGTATCGCACTCTTATCGCTTCTCTCATGTATCTAATCATTTTCTTTCTTACGGCCACGATGCGTGAATGTGCAAGTGAGTGAGAAATGGCGATGATATCTCGCGCTCTATATGTGTACAACATATCGTATCGTGAAGGATCATGAGACTTTCGAACGACTCGGTGAATTGGCAAACTCATCGATCGATGTGCACAGCCAAGCAGAAAGGGTGACTTAAGATGAGAATGTAATAGAATAGAGCGAGAGAAAGAGAGACCAAAAGTTTCTTTTCTTTTCTAAGAGATATGATGAATGATAGGTGACAGTAGAAATGAATGAGCACATGATTCGGAGGCGCAGGTAGATGAGACGGAAAGTAAAAGATGTAGGAAGAAGACAGAGGGTTGACGGGCAGATAGACATAGAGAAACGGAAATATGTACACTTATCAAGCAAAGGATTGCACCACCTCTCTAGAGTCGAGTAGAACGGGGAAACGAAAAACGGGGTTCGAGAGAGGGGCGGGAGACGGGGGGTATCCATAGGATTTAAGCATTCAAGAATCCATTCGAGAAACGCATTCAGGAATGAGTGCAGCTAAGTCATCTATGCATCCAAAGATCGAGAGACGAAGTAATATCGTGATATGATACTTGATTGTACTTTATTGCTTGAGAAGAAGCATAGCCAAAAGTGGTACAATTCTATTTTTGATATGTGTACATAAAGACAGAGGCGAGGGAGAGAAAGAGCGGGGGGTAGATAGAAAAGAGAGAGAGAGAGAGAGAGAGAGAGAGAGAGAGAGAGAGCAGTGATGATGTTGTCATGTACCTGGGAGGTAGGGAGACCATGGCTGTGTTCCGAAACTACAGTAGCCTCTATGCCTCCCCACTCACTCCTCTTGATTCAGTATTTCGTCTTATTCTCACAGAGATCTATTCTTTGCTTTGTTCACACGACATATGTACGTACGTTGGATTATCCACCAAATCCAATCAATTGACTCTCAACTGCTTGTTGTCAAGTGGTTGTCCACAACGGTAACGTACACGGCGGGAGGGGGTATAAGGCCCGACGACGCCCGCCCCTGCCTCCTCTCTTATCTCACTCTGTAAAACTTTACCTAGTTTGGAAACACAGTCGTGGTTCAGTCATAAAAAATCATGTCATAATGATATATTCGCTCGCATTTAGTAACCGTGACGTCCAATTCGCCTCTATCGTATATATATTATTTTTCTTTTATTAGAGAAAAAAAAGGAAAAAAAAGGAGACGGAGCCGTCACGTGTGAAAGAGAGACTTTTCACACATTCACCATGCGACGCACCGCCAGCTTACTCACCCCTGCCTAGCCGCCCGCGTCCACAAGCGAGCTTGCACAATTCGAATGGCCCATCACTTTATGCGGAACGAACAGTCGGCAAAATAATTTACAAAAAATCAGCATGACCTCATGATGAGTGTGATAAAGAGTAACGAGACACGTACACAAATAAGTCACAGCGACGGCACATCGAGCGACAAGGTAACAAGGTGCGTCGTCTTACGAGGATCTACGCGCGGCCCTGCGAGAGGGCCGAGGAGAAAATGCTTCGTGCTCGTGATCAACTATATATTTGCGTTAACACAAAAGTGAGTGACATTTGAAACGTACATAGATTGAAGTCCCAGTGAAATCCCGACTACGTATCTGTCAACGGATAGGATTATTCTTTTTTTTTCCTTCTCGGTTTAGAACATTCTTTCACAATTACGCAGGGTAATTTCGTTGCAGTCGTGAATTTCTTTTTACCAACGGCACAACGGAATTTCATCGCGAGTCGCTTGGTTGAGAGCTAATTGCCTGTTTCCCGGTATGCAATGCCGTATATAAAACCGGATGCCATTACCGATTCCCCGGTCCTTTACTCCTCGTTTCGAGCTCTAGCGGTGCTATTGCGGGGCTTATTTGTGCACCTGACTCCGAGAGGGAGACATGATTTTCGAATGGAATGAGCAATCAGTGGTAAGCC
>VBVQ01005928.1:0-10631 GCA_011636635.1 Tetramorium simillimum | reverse complement strand
TATATATATATATATATACGTTTGAAAGTTAAATATTATTAAAGACGTACAAAATGTTAATATTTTCTAAACTTTCGTTCTTATTTTCATGCAAAAGTCTTTTTTAAATGTATAGGCCTGATAACTGTTTAATTTGTGAAAAATTTTGAAGTTATTTACATATACAATTTATGTGCTAGTCATCGACATAACATAAAATATATATTTTGTTTTTAAAATTTTACTTGTAGAATAATAAAAGATATTGTATTATGGATCAAATGATTAGATTGTATGTTTATCACTTTTATAAATTTTTCTTTAAAGATAATTTATTTTAACATTGTATTACACAACTAATTTTACGATCATTTTATTGTAGTTTTGCAATCAATCGTGAGATAATATATTTTCTTTAAATTACTTTAAATTAATTACATTTGTAATAGAAAATGTTAATCATGAAAATAAAATATCTTAAAATATAGATAACATGACGCTATTCTGTAATCAGACATAATATGTCTAAATTCACTTGGTCGTATTCTGCAAAATCGTTTGGGTTCGTTTAACATTTCTAGTCTTCACATTTTATTGTAGTTTTGCAATCAATCGTGAGATAATATATTTTCTTTAAATTACTTTAAATTAATTACATTTGTAATAGAAAATGTTAATCATGTAAAAATAAAACATCTTAAAATATAGCTAACGTGACGCTATTCTGTAATCAGACACATATGTCTAAATTTAGTTGGTCGTATTCTGCAAAATCGTTCGGCTTCGTTTAACATTTCCAGTCTTACAATTATTGACATTACTAGCGAATCGCAGCGAATTTAATGTCTCGTTATAACATTCGTCTAATGGAGATATATTTAATAACATCAAAGTTTTCGAATTGCCTCCCAAAGAAGGCATAAGCAAGTGGGTCAATTTAGAATTTCTATAAGGTATATGTTCCTGTTTTTTCAAAAGTGCTAAAATTACGTTACCGAGATTAGCTAAAGATTTATTAATATTTTTGGTTTCTGTAGTTCTAGCAGCTTCTTCAGTCTTTAAACGTTCGGACCCGGCTAAGTCGACTAAATTCAGATTTCCTACTGACACCTCTTGTTTCGTAGCGTGTGTACCAATTAACCGTATTCTTGCTACGGAATGGGATCTTGATGATCTGGAATGCAAATTAGTATATATTATAAATCAAATTCTAGTTAAGTTAAATTACATTCTAATAAATATTTAATTTTAATGTACGTCTTCGATAATTTTTATTTAATTGAAAAGATAAAAAATTTTTTGTTTGTAATGTCTACACAATTTCAACTACAACAGGATGATGAGTGACTCTCTGTGAGCGGATGATTAGTAATTGAAGAGTCCTTGGTTCAATTTCAGCCTTCATCTCGCATATAATATTTTGATAAGGGAGTAAGAGATACTCTATTCATTTGAAGAAAGACTTACCGTTCATTTGACTGAGTAGCTGCAACAGCTCGGTTTTGTTGTGCAATTCGTAGGCATTTGTGTAATTCCTCTGGACTGTGTATTTCTTCAATCTGAAGATTGCTAACGTATAAATCTTGACTTTTACTATCAACCATTCGTATTTCATGCATTTTTGGTTCAGAATCTAGAAGATCGATGATATGCTCGTTATAAATTTCCAGAAAACTTGCTTCTATTCGGTATTCCCATCCAAGAAGTTCGAATTGTTTCATCTCTTTAAATATATGATGTACCTGAAATTACATACAAGTAATTTAATTCTTTTTTATTTTAAAAAGTCAAATTACAGCTACAAATTGAAATATTTAATCTACATATATATCCTTTTTTAAAAAAAATTCTATATTTGAATCATTTCCATTTGTATGTACAATGTAAACTGAATCTATTTCATAGCATGTATTATGTTGTAAATATATGTAGTAAACATACTGTTCTAGGTATCATGCCTTCGGTCTGTAATTCACATTCTCCTTCCATAGTATATGTTTTACCAGAACCAGTTTGGCCATAAGCAAATACGCAAACATTATATCCTTCAAGTGCTGATTGCACTAAAAGGGACAATTCTTCAAAAATATCTGCTTGCGAAGAATTAGGAGTAAATACTTTGTCGAATGAAAATTCTTGTTTTGTTCCTCGTAGCTTCCCACTGCAACTCACTGCATCTGAACCATCTGATTTACCTACTTCAATGGTACAGTCGTCGATGAAACTTATGTTGCACAACCTACAACAAATAATAGTTTAATACACGAGATACACAAATCAGAATGTCAAAATAATCTCTTTTACTATTTTCTTAAAACAATCTTGTTTATTCAACAGTTGCTGAAACAAGCATCAATTTAAGAAAAGTGTTAGAAGTGATCTTAAAATATATACAAAGACTATCTTTGTTCTGCAAAAATTGTAAAATATATAATTGAAAAAGTAGTGTTTACTTTTATTTTAATAATTAATCCAATTGTTTCTAATAATTACAAAACAATAACTTACATTTTCATATGTTCGATTTCTTTTGGAGTTCGTGGGCGAACTCTACAGAACACTCTAATATTGCCCTTTAATTCTTGAATGGTATTATGCAATACTCTGCGTTCTTTGTCCATCTGATGAGCCAAAGCTTGTAATTCTTCCTTGACAGTACTCAAATTTTCAATTATATCTTTTTGTATTTTTAAATCCGTTTTCAAAGTTGTTAATTGCTTAGTTTGTTCTGAAATCAATACCTCTTGTGTCCTAGACTTATCCTGAATCTCATTTAATGCATGAGCAAGATTTGCGCGTGATTCTTCGGATTCCTTCAATCGTTTTATCAAATCTTCCTCATTTTTTCGAATTGCAGTTATGTCTACTGTCATGGTTTCAAGTGCATTAGTCAAAGTATCATTTAAAATTTCAAGTTCTTTTGCTTTAGTTTTACATGCAGTCTCACTAGCTTGTAAATTATTTACCAATTCTTGGAGTTTATCATATTTTGATTCTATGTCTTTATTTTTTTGTTGCACTTCTGATAGTTTGCCATTGGCCTGTGCCAAACGGCCTCGTAAGTCCCATTTTTGAATCTTGCCTGCTGTATTATTTGTGTCATTTCCAATTACTTTGTTAACTTTTTTCGCTGTATTATTAGTCGTCAATACTTTATTATTTGGTCTCTTCGCTGGTGGTTTAGGATCAGGTTTAATAAAAGGCTTCTTTGTTTCTCCATGTATAATATTAGTACCTGTTCGTTTTATTGCTTTTGCGTCATTTGGACGAGTAATCGTAGATAAGGTTTTCGATCGAACGAGAGGTTGTTTAATCGGTAGTTTGTTCTCGTTTACAGATTTCATGCTGCCAAAACCTGCAGATGTCGATGTCGATGTCGACATACTATTGCTATCTTGGATTGTTTTATGATTATTATTCACAGCAGTTGTATCTGTTATACTATTCTCTTTCTTTATTATTTTTGGTCTCGGTAAACGGGATTCCATCTGCCAAACATGATAGGTAGAAATAATTTATGAGTATAAAATTTAAAAGGAAGTTCAATACGAAAGAGAAAGATACAAATATAACAACTAAATAAGCCATGCATGTACTAAAAAAAGAACTCGCTCTAAACAACACTATTAAAAATCTATTTGCAGTTTATATTGTGCACTCACTCAGATGACACGTCCAGAAAAACCTCAATATACTTCATGCAATAATAAATAAAAGAAAAATATTATTAAAAGCTACAGTAAGAGAGAAATTCAACTCTATATTCACGATTAAATGTCACATGTGTGTATTTTATTTAAACAGAGAAACTATACGGAAAGGATTACGCTAAAAGCAAAACAAAACAAAACAAACCTCGTCGGTCACAAATAACACAATCAGTTCTTCAATATCGCAGTACAACTCTAACTCAATCCTCTACTTATTATACGTCGTAAAATTACCTAAAGCTCACATAACATTGATATGTCTATTCACTCTACGAGCTAGAACTTTATTCGTAAGGGAAAAACGACTCCCGTAAGCGCAAATTGAACACACGTTGTGCCACAAAACGGAGAAAACAGCACGCTTCGTTCTTTATTCTTCGTTGCGTCGAGCCTCAGTTCGGTAGCCGGCAGCCAGCAGCGGCGGTTAACGATAGCTTCATCTGCTTCATTTGAACTTGAATCCGTCGGGTGGTACTGCTTATGTCGACCAATGAGAGATTCGAAATACCGTTCGTGCATCTCTTCAACGAATACCACGGCGGAGACGACGGAGACGAGCCAATTGCATCGCCTTTGAGAAAAACGAGTCTCAATCATAGAACTTTTATACATAGAGACGCCTTGCAGCCCAAATCCCTTCAGTATCCATTACACATTACGATGAAAACTTGCAATCAAGAGTGCAAAGATGGCGGCACCGCTTCGATCGGATTCTCCTCTCATTGAGCCTATTCTTTTTAACTAAACTGGCTACACTAAGTTCAGCGGTTATCCTTTTCCCTCCGTATTGGAAGGAGAAAGATAACCCCCCTAATCTATAGTGCAGCCAGTTCAGCTAATTTGTTTGTAAACTGTAGCGAATGGTAGCGAACGTCAAAGGGAGCTGAAGGGAGCGTCGTGGAGTGTTATCGTACGATTGATATGCAGATGAGGGTTTCATGATTCACTGTTATTGAAAAAAATGGTTCGCACCGATTGGGATCGGATACTATCCGTAAACGCTTCGTCTTTAACAGACGAAGAAATCGAGGATCTCTTCCCCACAATAGTCCGCTGCGATGTGGACGAGATCGCCGACGTGCACGGTCTACGAACGCTCGTGAGACTGTCGCAAGAAATGTTGACTTATAAAGATAATCAAGTAAGGAAATTATTTGTTATTATTAAACGATTGATATACTACATTATTAAAAACATTATGCCTATTGTATAATAATAGCTTATAGCTCAATATATATCTTTATATATTTGTTTCCGTTGCTCGTGGAAATAAACTTTTAACGTGTCGCGTATGTAATATAAAATAAGTCTATTAATGTTAGGTGGAGGCTTTGCTTCTCGAGTGTGGCGAATTGAAAGAGACAATAACTTCGTTACGTCCAGAGACTGCCAAAAGAAAGATCAGAGGTAGTGTTATCAAGTTTTTATTTATATATATGTTTAAAATTATTTCTCAAATAAACTTCTACTAAGTTATAAGATAAATTTATGTTTCTACATCATTTATATTAATAATTTATATCTAAATATTATATTTGTCATATTTACATGATAATTTTCTTAATAGATCGTGGTACAGTAAAACAAGAAAATGATAACTTTACCAAGGTAAATTTTTTTAATTATCTGTAGTATATTATAAAGTAACCCTGAACTCTTTTATATATTATGCAATAATTTAATTTTGTGTAAAGGATACAGATTTAAGAGGATATTCAGACACACAAAGCAAAAATGAAAAAGTTAAGACACTTATGGGTGAACTAGAGGTAGGTATAATAAAAATACATATAATAAAAATTATAATAGAGTTTCCTTGTTATTGTTCTTTATTTTTAGAATTTGGATAAGGAGAATGAAGTTCTTAAGGGACAATTAACAACATTGAGAGATGAAATGGAAGATGCAACAGAAAAAATGAATGAAGTAACGGAAGAACTTCGTTCAGCCCAAGTAAAAGCTGTGGAATATAAAGGTATCTATACAAATTAATATTTGAAATTTTATTTTTTATGTAATAAATTTTACATTTGGATAAATGCGTAAATACTGTGCCATTACAGAGAAGGTACTGAAATTGGAGCAGGAAAATGCAGCTTTGGTTATTCAAATTGAAGAAGTAACAGCACAACAAACAGACAGAGATAAAATGTTAGATGAATTTAGTATAGCTATTGATGCTAGAATAACTGAATGGAAGGTATATTAAATAAATTTAGCATAATATTTATAAAATTTGCATTTTAGAAAATATGCATGTACAGGAGTTTGTATGATTTATGTTTTAAGGGTGTATTGGATGAGAAAGATATGGAGATAACACGTTTGAAGGAAAACTTGTCACATTCTTTAATGCAATCGATTACATCAGTCAAAGAAGAAAATAAAACACAGGTGGTTTATCTAAATGACGAAATAACGCGTAGAGACACGATTATAGGTGAATTACAAACCAAACTTTCTGAAGCAGTTGTTGAAATAAATGAGAGTGCTGCACTTATAGAAAAATTAAAAGGAGAGGCACATGAGTAAGCAATATTTTCTATTTATATTTATATTTTTAATTATTTATTTTTGATTTATTGATTTATTTCGTAGATCTGTAAAAAGCGACAAACGCAAAGAACAAAAAAGTTTGTTGAAAAAGATACAAACCGCAAATGAAAAGATTTCTAATTTGGAAAACGCATTGTCACAGGCACAAGATGATGCAAAGTCACAGAGTAGTAAAGTAAGATATTTATATTTTTATAATTTTAATTTATAATGAACTGTATGCAAAGTTATTGCCATTAATTTCAAGTTGTAAATTTCTCACTTAATTTATAATTAATTTTTTCTTAAATTAGAAATATTAATGGAATAAAAATTTTATTACATCTTATAATTTTTATTTTTGGTATTTAATATATTATAATTATTTAAGAATCAAATTGAATTAATTTATGTTTTAAAAACTTGATAAACAGAATTTTTTTCATTGTTTTGTATACATCTATTGTTTTTACAATAAAAAAGATATCAGCATTTTATCTTTTTTATAAGAGAAACTTAATTAAAAATTTCACAATCGTTTATTCGCAGTCAGATAACAGACAATAGTTTATTACACGAAATCTCTAGATATATAAATTACCGATAAAGGATGTTCCCGCGCGCTCAGGAACAGCCACGTCGAATAGCAAAACGCATCAAACAACAATGGCCGAAGAGATGATACTTGTTACACGATGTTAGGCACAACGGCAACAAGTAAGTTGAGCGGCACAAAGAAAATGAGCGAAAACGTAAAATAACAGACTAAGTTGACAAATGCTTGCTAAGATGCACAACGCGACAACGATTCCTAGTTAGACAATGACTCAAAGAGCGGTAATAATGAATCTCAAGCTCCTATGCTTTAGAGCAGCACGAGCGATAACCGACACGTGTCGCGAGACTGTATCCGATGCGGTGAGAACAACTCAATACGTATTATGAGAAGAATACCCGAGCTCATAGAGCACATGCACTGACCTAACGGCAAAATGCAACAAAGCGTTAATCTACACTTGAGAAACCAATTCGCGAGCAATAACCAACGAAAGCGAGAGCTCATGAAAAACACATCTGTACGCTACGAGTAACGAAATAAGAAGGCCTTCAACGGCAGGCGCGATACAATCTTTCGTGAACAGTGTCGACAATCGGTAAAATTGTCTCTTGTTTTCGCATTCTCTGTCCGCGGAATATCTACTTATAGCGAAAGAGTTGAAAATCCCGATCAAATAACGATTACCCTCGATATTAATTGTAGTGTCCGACCGACTCGGCTCCGCGTTCCCATCCCGCACTACCGACAGAGCCGCCAAAAATAAGCGTCGTCGTCAACGAAGGCAGCAGGCACGCAGAATCACCTCCAATTTTTTGAAAGGAGTGGAGAACGAGATTGAGAAAAGATCTAAATCCACGCAAACGGATCCAATTGCACTAACACCCCCTCGTACACGTACACCTCCGCAATGTGCTCGTTCGCCGTCTCCTTCTGCCTCAGCGGAAACCGTCAGGGCCGATTCTCCTTCTCATTACTCTCCTTGCTCTCCTTCCGACTCTTCTGCTCGCTCTCCGCATTACTCTCCTTATTCTCCTCCTCATTCACCTGAAATTGTGAGACCCGCTTCTCTGGCTCTCTCTTTATCGAGCATCGAATTCCTTGAAGAAGTCGAGCTGCCTTCTCCGAGGCCTCGTCGACTATCGCTCGAGGAATTCATCAATACCATCACAGATTTTGAGCAATCGTCCGATCCTCTTCCTCCTCACTCTTTTCAACTCACTCCCGATGGGATCGATTATGAAATACTCCGCAGAAGGGTCACACGAGCTCAACCAACAGACATAATCCCCGTTTACATTTCATTCAATACCCATCCTTATTTAGTTCCGCTCTCCCATTTTTACAACTTGTTTCCTCCCTCTACGGCGTTGATAGATGAAGTTTTGTAATATGATTTTTTTCTACACACACCCATACACACACACGTTTGTATAAAAAAATTGTAATTGTCTTGAAACCTAAAAACTAAAAATTATAGAACTGTATAATCTTGATACCGAAAATTGTATAAACCATCTCTTTATTATATTCATAACTTATAATGTTATCCAACCTTTTCTTTTTCTTATTGACATTAATAGATAATATAGATATTGACATCAAAATAATTGTAAGGTATTCACTCTAATAATATTAAGAATAAATGATGTTAATTTAATTTCATTTAATGAACCCTCTCGACTTCTTCCCTCTCTTATAAATTCTCGCCTCGCTAAGAATCGCACATGGTCCTATCCCCGAGTAAAAGAGATTAAGTTCTTTGAGTACTCAAAATAAGGACCACGAGCACATCACTCCTCGCGTGGCGTAATAGCGTCTACTTGAGACGTTTACCCATCGCTGGAGCTTAATCAGATGTGTCCGACTCCTATCCATTCGTTTTGTGTTACGACAAAACAGAAGAATTTAGAAATTGAAGTTAAATTACGTTCTTCCATACCCTTCCTTTCCCTCTCCGACGGAACCTTTCCTTCGTTTCCGTCATTTTCTTAAAATTCGTGGGTTTGGACGTAACAATTCTGTAATAGTATTTATGGTAGAAAGAGAGGATAAAATAGAGCAAACTCCATCATTTATATCAGGAATCATCCTATAAATCTTTTTAATACCGACACTAATTGATTCTCCATCAAAATATCTTATTTTCCCAAATTCGCATAATTTTACAGAGAACCAAGTTTTTTCCAATTTTAATGAGTTAAGTTGAGATAGTATTTTATTGAGATCAGATAAAAAGTTCTCACGAATATTTTTCTTCTTTTTTATTTGAGAGGGTCTGTACCTTATCATAACTACTTGATTGTCTCCTTGACACATTATATCAATTGATAAATTATTACGTTCGGCTGATAACTTAAAGTTATTGTTATGCTGGTCCATAATTTCTGTCTTATTCCCTCCATACCACCTAAGTGGCCATCATAATAAAATTCTCCGTCTATAGGATTGTAATGCTCAAATAATTTGGTGGATATAATCTAGAATTATTAAATACTTTAGCATTCAAGAACCAATAATGATTGTTTATGTATAATTGTTTAAACCCAAACATCTGATCAAGTTTCTCTCCATAATACTCAACCAGAGCATGTCTGAATTTCAAATTCCATTTTGACAGATTTAAGTTGAAAATTTCTAAATCATTTCCTTGTTTCTTAGTAGTATCTAAAAGTCTTCTCATTTGTTGTATTTCTTCATCAGTCACAGTTTGTTCCGGAATATATCTCATGACTTGTTTGGCTATATTGTGTTCCATCAAAGTTTGAACTAATCTTTGATTGTATGTTTGTTTGACAAATAATCTTCCTTTTAACTTTAATTCTTGTTCTTTATGACATAGAATTGCAGTATTATCAAGGGAATCATGGTAATTATTATCCAACTCAAATATTTTCTTTCTTATATCATGCTCATCTCCTATCAAAAATCTCTCAATAATTCGAGTGGGTTTCACTGGATTAATTAATTTTGGTTTTGCTTTATTATAAAGATGTCGAAATGCACAATGATCATACTGAAGGAACCATTGATCGTAATCTGTTGCAGCCGCTGAATCTTTTAATAACTCAGATGTGTCAGGATTATAATCATACTTAAAAATCTTGTCAAAAGTAATTTTATTCCATAATTCATATTGCATAATCTAATTCATAGATTCTGGATAGACATTATTAATATACAACACATATCATGAAATTGTGGTGGATAAGTTTTTAAAGTTGGCCATTTTTTTATGTAGTATTCTTTTATGAAATCTTTTACCAAGATTCCGATTCCACTTTTTACTATATCTATATTGATGAATACCCTCTCAGTACCATGTTCTCGTACTTCGTCAAAGTCATCTTTAATTTATTATTCTATTATATCTAATAGTAGTATATCTATTATAGATATGGGATCTATTATAGAGCAGGGCACTATGGGTCACAGGGTACCATAAGTCATTAAATGTTTAGAATAATTTAGAATGTTTAGATTGGTACAACTGTTATCATGTCACAATTACTTTGTTGCCTATACGTTAATATGTATGTATCAGTGAAAAATACTTGTTACCTTGAGACGTAAATGGTTTTAGTGATGCGTAAGTAATTTTTTAACCACTTAGAAATTTTTTAATATCATTTTTCTAATAAAATATACATGTACTCAAAATTAGAAGCAACTTTCTAGCATCTTTTGTCATTTTATAACACTACGAATAATTAAATATCATTAATTTTTTTCGTTATGTTTCATGTTTTCAATATTACGTGCATTCGGAGCACGATAGGTCACTTAATGCCGGAGCACACATCTAATCTATTTATGATTAAACAGAACAATACAAAGCAGTTATTTTACAT
>VBVQ01005927.1:0-10635 GCA_011636635.1 Tetramorium simillimum | reverse complement strand
ATTAATAATATTAATAATAATAATTAGTATGTTTAAAAATAATATAACGTAAATGTTATCACATCCATGTTATCACATACAAATATCACATACATATTAAAGAAATATCACATAAATATTACATGAATATTGCATAAGTATTGCACAAATATTACATTAAAAAATAAAAATAAAATCGTCAAAATAAAGATTACAATAAAATTCCATCAGAAGGGAAAAACATTATTTTGAATATAAATTTTCCGCATTGTGTAATTCTAAATGTCTGGGCTCAACTTCAAAATTTATACAATTAGTTCCTTGCGTTTGAAAACTTGATCTGGTAATGCAAATTGCGGAAAGTGTATCATTTGATAATCGATTCCGTTTTTTATTTTTAACATCTGAAACTATTGAAAAAATTCGTTCAGCTTCAGCATTTGAATGTGGAAGAGTAAATATTATTTCAATTAATGACTCTAAAGTTAAAAACATTTTATGCCCGTTACAATCTTTAAATTCAAAAATTTTTTTCCACATTTCTTCAATATTTAAAGAAACTAATTCTTTTTTTTCTTTATCATTGAAAACTGAAGGCAAAATTGTCCATTCAAACACTAATTTTGTAATATTAATTTGTCCAATGCGCACAGCAATATCTGTAAATTACTAATTTTTAATCTGCCTTCATATAACGCTACTTTAGG
Source organism: Tetramorium simillimum (assembly GCA_011636635.1). Classification (NCBI taxonomy): domain Eukaryota; kingdom Metazoa; phylum Arthropoda; class Insecta; order Hymenoptera; family Formicidae; genus Tetramorium; species Tetramorium simillimum. The sequence continues at coordinate 9,949 of VBVQ01005927.1, read as the reverse complement.
ATCTATAAAAGTTAATAATTCAAAAAAGTTATCTTTATATGGTAAACGTTTTAACATTTCTTTAACTGCGGTTTTATAAAATTCTAAACATTTTAATTTAAATTCTTGTGCGCATTCTAAAGATTGTGCTGCCAAAAAATTTTCACAGTCGGACCCTACATATATATCATTAGGATGTAATTGATATTTTTTATCATCTACGTTTAAAGTAGCGATGTCCGCCAAAGCCTCGAGAACAACAAAATTGCGCGCAAAATGCCTTATTAAATTTTGACTATTTTCAAATAATTTATGAACTAAAATTATGCGTGATTGAAAAAGCGCATTAAAATTATTAAAACTGTTTAATGAGTATATTAAAAACAATAAATATAATTTAATGGAATCATTATTTAAAGAAGTTAAAATTATATTCGCGGATTGTAATTTATCCTCTACTACTGCTAAAACAAAATAACTTTTTAAAACTTCCCAGTTTTCAAGAAGTCTAATCACGCACTTATGCAAAACAAGCCATCTAGTATTAGATAATTTTAAAAGTTTATTTTTTTCAACATCAAAGAAATCTTGAAACTCGCGTAAAATTGCAGATCTTTTTGCACTGCCCGATATATAATTCACGACATTTCTAATTAAATTCTCGCAAGACTCAGGTAATTTTTCACAAGCTTTATTAGCTACGATCGCGGAAGAATGGCAGATGCATTTTAATAATATTAAATTTGGTACTTCTAACTGTAAAAGTGTTGCAAAAGAATTATTACATCCAATCATGACTGAAGCATTATCGCTTGCCATTCCAGTAATATTTTTAATAGGAATATCTTTATCTTCTAAAAGTTTTTTAAAGCTTTCAAAAATCTTTATCGCGGAACAATTTGTAGCGTCTAAAACTATTAAATCTAATAATTGTGTTTTAATTTTTTTATCAAAAGGTGATACATATCGCACAAGAACACACATAAGTTTAGAATCTGCGATATCTGTGGTTTTGTCTACTAAAATGGAACATTTAGTGTTTCTTAAAATTTTAACAAGTTTTTCCGTTTCATATTTCGCGATTATATTTGTATTAATAGAAGTACATTTAGATCGAGCCAGTGAAAGATCGTGTGCAATTTTTGAATCTATGAAAATTGTTTTTAATAACGGTATTAAATGATTCGAAGTATAAAAAGCAATATTATGTTCAAAAAAGAATGCAGACAATTTTATTTCTGCAGTTTTTACTAATTCTACATGTGATTTTTCATTGTTATTAGTGTTACTATTATTTAAATTACTATTATCGAGACTTTGACAGCTTATTTTCTCTATGTGTTTACCCGTTTGTGAATGGCGCATTAAATCTGTTTTAACACATCTGATGGAAGTATTGCACAAAAGACAAATTGCTTTATTCTCTGTAGGATGAGGAGCCAACCATCCTTTAAAATTATTATCATCTAACCACGAATAATTAAATTGTCTAATTTTTTTAATCGCTCCTTTTGAATCCATATTGGAATTAATATTAAAAAAAAATAAAACAAAATATAATATATAAAATAAAATTTAGAAAATACGAAATAAAAAAGATATATTATTTTCTCACATACTAATTATTATTAATACTTATTCTACATATTAATAATAATTTGATTACATACTTATAACTAATCACTTACCTTAAACTAGGATCCTTAACGGTTAACCTCTCATCCCGCCAAAACCCAGTACTTCGCGCTGCTTCGCACCCACATGTATCCACTGCGTACACCGCTGGATTAACGGCAACCATTGCGCATGCGCGAGAAAAGCGGTCCGTCTAGCAACACTGTATGTGGATAAATTTTAACTAGAGTTTCAAAATTAACTAAAGTTTGTAAACAATGTATAAATTCTGCTGGATCCACAACATATAATGGTAGTTCACAATATTCTGCATTACTTCGCCTTAGATGTTATAAACCAAATACATTGGTTTTTGTGAATGATGAAACTTTTAGATTTTTTTGTCATATGGAAATTGAAATACGACGTTATTTACCTTATTTGAAATACGCAAAAGTTGATTTCGTCAAATTTTATACAGTTAAAATTAAACACATTCAATGTGATATATTGTTAAATTGTCACAATATTTTTGAAAAAATAATGAAACGTTTTATTTTATATAGAGTTAAAATTGAATACAAAAAAGGAATTTTAAATGCTTACAATAGTAAAACTATGAGTATGCATTCATTAATAAAGTAATTAGATTAATATATTGTAAGGTATATTATAAAGTATATTATAAGATATATTGTAAGTTTCACTGTAATATACATATAAAATGTAAAAATGTATTTAAATATTCTCTTTTTCAAAATTTTAATAAAAATATTTTGACATTAATGTCATTTTTTATTAATTGTGTAATTATGCCAAGTGTTCTCGTCCGGGTGGAATATATTGTAGTCGTGCCTTTATGCACGCAAGCACCAACAGTTTTAACGCTTCCGCCAAAGCAGAACTCGCCGTCGTCGCGCTGGCGCGCCGTCCTGCGCGCCGTCCTGCGCGCCGCTCAGCTTCCATGGCATTGTGTTTTTGTTGCGCGTAGCATCAACAACAGTCTTATTAGAAGTACGGTTAATCGCATTTTTTCATAATCGCGATTCATTTAACACACGTTACTTTGTGAGTAAGTGATAGAAGAAATGCCGAAACATAGGTATAGACGACATTCAGCAGGATATAGACGCAGAAACGGATCGCGTGAACGACCACTAAAGGTTAGGTCGCACGAATCTTCGCGAAGCAAGACGTCGTCGGCCGAGGCTTCCCTCGCCCCGAGATCATCTTCTCGATCAAATTTAGTAGCGGCCATCCACGAATTATGCGGGTTGATGAGGCTACAAACCGGCTATACGCCACGAAGTTTTCCGAGCGCTTCTTGCGCGGGAAATTTTCAGGAGGTGGATTCTCCGTCCCCACCAGCAAGCGAAGCCGCGCTTCCGGTGGAGGTTCTTACATCGGACGAGCAGACGGTTCTTCTGAACCGGGGCGGCGAACCAGGTATGTTCCTCCGCGACGGGGAAAGGGGGAACATAACCGATTGCTCGTCCGCCTCTTCTCTTTCTAATACAAGGTATGTATTTCTTGTCGTAGCATCTTCTCGGGAGACGGACACGTCTGATACTAGAGTAGCTTTTTCGGACGCTCTACCATCGGTAAGTGAAGAGAAGGAACCATCGCTGGCGGAAACGCTGTTTAATAACCTACAGCCGACGTCCTCGACTGCCGCGTGGAATCCCATCGTTCTTAAGTCAACAAAAGCAAAGGTTAAATCGGGCCTCGAGGAGGAAACGCGCCAGAGCCTCATAACCAAGTACGAGCCAAAAGGCGAGGAACTTTCGTTCTTGAATCCTGCGAAAATTAATAAAGAATTAATAGCTGCTCTTACAAAACGGCAGAGTACAATAAAGAGGGACGAATATCAGCTAAAATCCCAGACACAAGTAGCAGCCTCGCTAAACGCCTTCGCATCAGGTGTTTCAGACCTCCTTTCATTAAACCAGGATTGGCTCGCGGACGAAAAAATGAAGACATCGCTCACCAAGCTCGCAGACGGTATCCAGCTTTTGGCAGATCATCATCGCCACCTCTCCCTCTCCAGAAAGGCTTTTATCACGCCTTGCTTGTCTTACGTTGGTAAGACAGCGGCAGACAGTTCCACAATCGACGAGAGACTATTCGGATCAGCTTTTGCAGAGGATTTTAAATCGGCCCAGGCTTGCGAAAAGGCAGCACGTGACCTTGTCAGATCGGGCTCTACGTCAGCACAGGGGCTCAAATCTAAGCCGCAGGCAGCACAAACGGCCCCGCCACAGCAAGCCACTAAACGTCCGGGAAATGTCAGGGCCTCGGCTTCGCATGCTCAATTGCCGGCTCGGCAACCGAGGGCTACGCACAGACCGAGCCGCAGGAGCCACCCAGGACGTTATCGCTCCCGATCCAGACAACGCCGTTAGATCAAGTAAGTCCAGGAGGTCGATTAGCCCACTTTGCGCATTACTGGCAAAGACTTACTACTGACCGAGCTGTTATACAGGCAGTAAAAGGATATAAAATCCCGTTCGAATCTCTTCCTCCTCCCCGTCCGCATCTCCAAGAACCGAGGTTCTCCCTGGCCGATGCAAAGGCCTGCGATATGGAAGTGAATCGCCTCTTAGTCAAGGGCGCAATCCGAAAAACGAATCCATCGGAGGATCAATTTCTTTCTCATTTTTTCGTTGTCAAAAAACCCTCAGGAGGAATGCGCTTCATATTAAACCTTAAAAATTTAAATCGTTATCTCCTTCCTCCACATTTTCAGCTAGAAGATTGGCGTATGGTAGTGCAGCTTATGACCCCAGGGGTTTGGATGGCGACGCTTGATCTTAAGGATGCCTACCTGTTTGTACCAATCTCCCAGGAGGATCGTCGTTTTTTGAGATTCCAATGGCGAGGAAATACATTCGAATTTGCAGCACTTCCTTTTGGTTTGAGCACTGCGCCATACATCTTCACTAAGATTATACGTCCCGTTGTAGCTAAGCTAAGGAGTGAAGGACATCTGTCTGTAGTATACCTAGATGATTTTCTCTTCTTCGGTCAATCCAAGGACGAATGTTTGGCTAATCTCAATGCCTCACTTAGCTTATTAACATCATTGGGTTTTTTATTTAATTACTCAAAATCGCAATTCAAACCTTCACAAGTGTGCAAATTTTTGGGCTTCCAATTCGACTCGATAAAACAATCTATATCAATCCCTTCCAAACGACGATAAGATCTCTTAAATCTAATTAAAACTTTCAGGAAGAAATCTAGATGCAGAATTCGAGAATTCGCAGCGGTTATCGGTTCTCTAATATCAGTTTGCCCCGCAGTTGAGTATGGTCTATTATATACAAAAGACCTTGAACGAACAAAGTTCAACACCTTAGAAAATTCAGACGACGACTACAGAACCTTCATGGAAGTTCCTCCCAGCCTATCATCAGTATTTCATTGGTGGACGAACGTCTTCAGGAACCCGAAACAAGCCAGGCTTATCCGCGCGGATCCTCCGATTCGCGAAATTTTCTCGGACGCCTCGTTATCCGGCTGGGGAGCCTTCTGGGAGGTACATCGCACCCATGGATGGTGGTCAGAAAAAGAAAAAAGAAATCATATAAATTACCTAGAGCTCAAGGCAGCCTACTATGCCCTCCGGTGCTTTGCCTCGGATTTGAGGGATAGCTACATCCTTCTTAGAATCGACAATACAACAGCTATTGCATATATAAATCGCTTCGGTTCAATCCAATACCCCCATCTCTCTTCCGTCGCAAAACAAATTTGGAACTGGTGCGAGGAACGCAACAACTTTGTTTTTGCTTCATATATTGCCTCCTCTGAGAATACTATTGCGGACTTCGAATCTAGAACGACCAGCGAAGATACAGAATGGTCTCTCTCGCAAGAGGCTTTCGACCTCGTCACGGCCGAACTAGGTAGACCAGACGTCGATCTTTTTGCTTCAGTCATTAACGCGAAATGCGAGAACTACGTATCATGGATTCCAGATCCAGGTTCTCTGGCGATTGACGCATTTACGTTATCATGGTCAGACATAAACTTTTATGCCTTCCCTCCATTCATTTTTCTCCCCCGTGTCATTAGAAAAATCTTTTCAGAGGAGGCAGAGGGCATTGTAATAGTACCTTGGTGGCCATCACAGCCTTGGTTCCCGATATTCCGTAGATTACTTTGCGGAGATCCATTAATATTTTCCCCGGCTTACGACCTTCTGTCTTCTCCTTTTAGGAGCTGCCACCCGGCATGGAGGACCCTTTCCCTGGCGGCAGGGAAACTATCAGGCAGGCGTTCATCAAGAAAGGAGTCCCTGTAGATGCAGTAGAAGTCACGCTGGCTTCATTATCTGAAGCGACCATAAGGCAATACTCAAAGCCTTTGAGAAATTGGCCTTTGAGAAACTGCCAATCATCCGCAGACTGCCCCTTTTCACCAAATCCTCGGCAGGTTCTAAATTTCCTCAATCAGGAATTAATTAATTCGAAATCATATGCTTCCATCAATACCACTCGATCCGCAATTTCCCTGATATCGAATAATGAGATCGGCAATCATCCGCTAATAAAGCGATTCTGTAAGGGTGTAGGAGCTCTCAGGCCTCCGAGGCCACGATATGATTATATATGGGACCCAGCCCCGGTCATTTCAAAGCTGGCTTTGCTTTATCCACATGAATCACTTTCCTTGGAGAAAATCACAAAAAAGTTAGTTCTTCTCTTAGCCCTTGCTACGGGCCAGCGTACTCAGACGCTAGCAGCTCTAAAAATTTCACAAATTTCATTATCCGATAAAATCATTATCCGAGTCCCGGACAGACTAAAAACATCGGCACCAGGTAGATCACAGCCCTTTTTCTCTTTTTCTCCTTTCGAAGGTCATGAGAACATTTGTATCTACTCCTTAATGAAATATTACTTGCATATTACTAAGGATATTAGATCGCCCTCTCAGGATTCACTTTTCCTCTCTTTCGCCAAGCCCCATAAAGCAGTGGGTTCTCAGACAATCAGTCGTTGGCTAAAATTGTCCTTAGAAGAGTGTGGCGTGAGGTCGGACCTATTTACAGCTCATAGTACACGACACGCCTCTACTTCAAGGGCAGCTCAGAAAGGAGTGTCTCTAGACCTTATTAAACGCGCGGCCGGATGGTCGGGACAATCTCGGGTTTTCGCAGGTTTCTACAACCGTCCCATGCTCGATTCAGAAGAGTTTAATAGGGCGGTATTGTGTCCCGAGATGTAAAACTCTTTTAATAAAAGGTTTTTATTACTCAATTACAACAAATCGTCCTCTAAACAACTACAATATATTCCACCCGGACGAGAACACTTGGCATAATTATTAAATCAAACGAACTTACCAAGTGAAGTTCGATTTGAATTATGCCTGGGTTCTCGTCCGGGTGGAACCTCCCTCCCATACCCTTCCCAAATAAAGAATACTTAGGCGATTTGCGATCATACTCTGAACAAATGACATGGAAGCTGAGCGGCGCGCAGGACGGCGCGCAGGACGGCGCGCCAGCGCGACGACGGCGAGTTCCGCTTTGGCGGAAGCGTTAAAACTGTTGGTGCTTGCGTGCATAAAGGCACGACTACAATATATTCCACCCGGACGAGAACCCAGGCATAATTCAAATCGAACTTCACTTGGTAAGTTGATTTAGTCGTTTGATTTAATAATTCTTTATTTTTTATTCTAAGACACCTATTCTGTATAAATGTTAACGACATCATTTCGTGCTTTGCACAGATATATATAATAACACTGTAGCAAAGCACGTAATGATATTATTAGTGTGTACTGGCACGTATTATGGAACTTTTCGGAATGGATTCCGATCGAAATTATATTGTTTTCCCTGAAAACATAATAAAAATGTAGAAAGTAACAATTCCGATCGGAATCCATTTCGAAAAGTTTCATAATACGCGTCCTGAGAGAGCCTCCTAAGACTCGCTATTTTATCGCTCGTGATTGGTTCCGCCATGGTGTTACATGTCCAATAAAAATAAGGACAAGTTTGTCCAGACTCTTATAAAGGGATTCTAGCACTGACAAAAGCGCTCCCCCCCCCCGCACCTCCTGGCCTTAGGTAAAACTATTCACAAATTGAAAATCGCCGGAATTAAAAAGGTCAAAGCAATAGGCCGACAGAAGCTGTCAGTTGAATTCTCAACTTCTGAAGCAGCGAATAATTTTGTTAACAATTCAGAGATTAAAAAAGAAAACCTCCTAGCGAATATACCCTCCTTTAGAGTAGAAAGATCGGGAATAATCAAGGACGTGCCCCTTGATTTTACATTAGAAGATTTGACGACTTATACAGAATCTCCAGCAAAAATTATTTTGTTTACTCATTTTAATCGTAAAATTCACAACAACCAAGGCTCTCAATTAACCCCCTCGCGATCAATTGTAATAAAATTCGAAGAGCAGAAATTGCCCAATGAGGTATACATATGCAAGGTCAGACACCCTGTCATTGCATTTGTTCCTCGGGTGCAAATTTGCTACACTGTTTTCGCTATGGGCACAGTATAAGAAAACCAGTAGCGTCACTCTGTGAAAATAGCGTCGGAGAAATGCTACAGCGCATGCGTTGCATTACTACCAACAATATGGCGTACATGGAGCAGCAACACATGTCAAACACAGTTAGTTGAGGTTATGTTTACGCAACTTGAATATAAATTCTGTTAATTTTCGGTCTTAAAAATATTTTTAAAAAATTTTATATAAAATAAAACGCAAAATTGTTGGTGGCTTTATGTGTGCAATGAGTAATTGTAATGAGAATTCGGGAGCAAATCGTAATCTACACTTTTTCCATTTCCCATCTAATGCAGAAAGGTATCAATTGTTGAAAATTTCTTATATGTATATATTTCTTATATATTCTTATATGTATTCTTATATAACTTCTTATATGTATATATATATTTTTTTTCTTATATGTATAAATATTATTTGTTTTAAATTAAAATATATTTTAGAGCAAAATTGTGGCTACAAGCGTGTGATATAAAAAAAAATATCTTACCAAACAAACTGTACAATAATTATAGAGTTTGCTCAAAACATTTTGCTCCTCATATGTTTTTAAATGATTTAAAAATCGAGTACAGCCACATGCAATTCCAAGTACAATTTTGATATTACTAATGAAGATACTACTACGCAGAATGAAATTACCCAGATAACAAAATGCCCGCATAATGATCGCATGGTGCACGCACACATGCGAGTACTCGCACGCGCGTGATCCTCATAACTTATGCAGATGCGTCCTCATGTACGACTCATATCGCTCGCACGCGTGCGACACTCATGCATGCGAGCAATATGAACCTCAGTCACAGAGGATACATGACCGCACAATAATGTCACGGTGCGCGCACGCGTGCGGATGTTAACAGGCACACGTAGACGCGTGTCCTCATGTGAGGCTCACATCGCTCGCACGCGTGCGAGCGGTATGAGCCTCAAGGAAGTGATGAATAAGCCTGGATTCTCATGCAGACACCAACGCTTTGACACCGACGCTGATTGGTGAAAAACAGGTGATGGGGGTAAATAGCAAGACAATTGTTAAACCCCACCACCTGTCTCACCAATCAGCGCTTGGTGTCAAAGCGTCGGTGTGTGCATAAGGATCCACCCTAAGCGTTTATTGAAAAATATAATTATATTAATTAAAATATATCAATGGGACAATTATCCTTGCAGGAAATAAAAACTAAAAATATTATACACACACATTTGTGAGATCACACCCGTACACCAATATAAAAAAATAATGTAAAATTTTATAATAAAACCTTAGCGACAAAAATTTCGCAGAAAATGCAGATAAATTTGCAGAGAAATTTCTTTGCATTTTTTCTGCAAACCTTACTTGCAGAGAAATTGGAGAGAATCTGAAGACAAACTCGATTTGTAAACATTTTAGGTTATTTAATAAAAAACACTTCCCTGAATTTGAAAAGGGATGTACGGATGGTCACCGATGTATAATGAGTGACATTAGTTATAATTCATCAATCACGAGTGAGCATTATTAACGCTAGCATAGGATCTCTGTGTGCAGTTTCCTCGTATCCTCCCCATATGTAATGTTTATAACATCATTATAAAAATAATTCAAATTCTAAAGATTTTATTTTATTAAAAACTTTTAACATTACAAACTTTTTTAACTTTTTTAACATCACAAACTTTTTTTCGTTATATATATATATATATATTCCATATGTAAAACTTTAAATGTATAAAAAAAGAAAACAAAGCTATACTATTTCACAGCTCATTCATCAGTTTCATATTCGCTCTGATTATTGTCTGATAAATCAGAGTCTTCATCCAC
>VBVQ01005926.1:0-10642 GCA_011636635.1 Tetramorium simillimum | reverse complement strand
CTTTGACTTCATGAATATTTTTATGTCTCAATACGTTAACATGAATAACGATCCAATTATAAACATTTAGGACTTTTTTATCTGTCTACTAAATATCCATTCTTATTACCGTCGCTAATATGTTATATTAAGATCTTTTGATTGTTTGTTTTTTGTAAAGAGAAGTGCGGTAAAATAAAATGTCCGGGTCCATTAGCGTATTATGAGGCTATTGGTTGTAGCCCGATATATGAAAAAGAAGACGATTGTTGCGCGACAAAATACAATTGTGGTGATCTGCTAGAAAGATCCCCTACCAAATGTTATGCTAACGGTAAATCGTATGAGATCGGAGAGACACTCAAAGATCCGTATCCTTGTAGTATAGGGTGCATTTGCACGGCGAGAAGTGAAACGTAAGTAAAGACTTTCCATTAATTGTTTAATTGTTGACTTCTTTTAATATTTTAATTATTAAGATTGATTTATTAAAACTTCATAATTGCTTTTAATACAATTTTTATAGAAACCAGTTTGAATGCCCGATAGTTGACTGTTTTGGAATCAAACCACTGGAACCAGGTTGCTATCGAAGAAATTCCCTGTCAAAGTGTTGTCAAAGAGAGCACATTTGTCGTAAGCATATAAATAATCTAATTAAGAGAGTTATAAATTTTTTAAATATATTTGTGAAAAATTGATAACTCTTTTATGCATCTGAATATTATATAACATTCGTATCATTATATCCTAATTATTTTCTTTCTCGATAAGGTATGATCATAATTAAAAATATAAATTTTAAATAGTTTTACATTTTGATATCCTCTCTTAAACTAATATATTTATCGAACTTTATTATCCAGAAATTTACATAATGAAATTACTTTAGTATAATTAAGTTTCATGTTTAACAACAATAATTCACTTGTCGACAAAAAACATTTCTGTCACAAAATAAATGCAAAATATTTAAATAATGTCATTTATGTCATAGCTGAAAATCCTAAAGACAGAGCAATCTGTAATGTGAACGGAAAAGAATATAAGGATGGAGAATACTTCCGGGATGAAACTGACCTAGGCCTAAGATGTGTATGTTTATCGGGCTATGAAGGTAAAAATAATCTTAGGCACTTTTGTGTCCTTTTAAATTTTTTAGTGCTAAATACATTAACATAACGCATACATAAAATATAAACGAATTGTTATAATTTTTAATAAAATAGGTGTTATTAAATTATGGAAATTTACATGTATATAATATTTTAATAAATGACTAATTACTTACTTATTTTTCGCAAAATAAATCAGTAAATTAAATAATTCAATACTTGTAAATCATAAATATATGAACATATTAGTCATAATATTAAGACTAAATTCAGATTTCTATATTTTATATTTCAATCATGCTTACAGTAATAATACTATAATATAAAATTCTAATTAAAAATTTTATAATTTTCGTTTACGTCCTCTAAAAAATTTTATGGTTTTAGGGAAAAATGTGGAACCTTTCTGCACAAAACCTAAACGCCCATATTGCTATTCCAATTTGCAAAACAATAATGTTAATAACTGCGTCCCAGTTTATCTTTCCACTCAATCGCCGCAGACTGATTGCAGCGTAGTAGAGAGATGTCGTAAGTTCATAAGTTATGTACAATTTTGCATATTACGCATGTATGTCCATGTTATCTAAGCATTACTTTTTTTTAGAAAATGATAGGGACACTGTTATTCGCATCGAGAACAATTCGAAATCTATCGATGGTATGTTTCATATGTAACATTATAGAGGTATAATGATTTTTAAATGATTTAAGATAATTAATACTCTTGAGGATTTGACTTGATCTTTTATTAATTTTACTAATTACCGATTTATTAAAAATGTTAAGATGTATTTTATACAAGTTTTTTGTTTAAAAACAATTTTATTTATTTATATTTATTAATTTTTTTTCTCTTCAAACATTTTGATTTTGACAACTGTTAGTTGTATATAAAATATTCGAATATAATATCTTAGAATTAATTTTATCACATACAGTGGATATTTTGTTGAGATTTGTTCTTTTTATATATAGACGAGTACGTTTGTCATTTCGGCAATATGACCATGCACCTCGGCGACGAGTTGAATCAAGGTACAGATTATAGTTCTGCGTGCGTTAAATGCGTTTGCGAGGTACCTCCTCTGCCTACTTGTCAACGTTTGACAACGGATGACAAATGCGATGTCATTGCTCAAGTTTTAAATCTTTTTAAATCTGTGACGATATGATTATTTTTATTATTTAATTTAGGATTTTGTAATAAGTTAATACGTAAAAACTTTTCTACGTATGTATGAAATATTCTCATGTAATTTGTCTCTCTTTTATTGATTACAATAAAGACATGTTTATATTGCATGTTGAAAAAATATGAATTACAAATTTTCTCTTATGATTCCTTTTAAATTATAATTATAGATAATGAAAATTAGGGATTTAAAACAAAACCATGGAATGGCAAGTACTTTCACTGCGAAATCGACACCTATAAAAGTACGTAACTCTTTAGTTTTAATTCTACGGATTTCTGTCATTAGAATTTTTGGTAGAACTGCCCGGAGGCTATCCAGAACTCTGAACAGAACTGTCAGAACTTTCAAAAAAATTCTCTCAATTTTCAAAATCGTTTTATAAGTGTCGAAATTTTCAAAAATCGATATCTCGGAAACTGTGAAAGAGTAAGCCGGTTTCCACGGTTTTTCTTGTTCCGTCGAGCACTATTCAGAACTCTATCGCTTTTTATCAGAACTCATAATTTTCGAAAAGTCATTAGTACTTTAATTAATTTTTTTTTTATGAAGAAACGCAAAACTCTTGCTAAAAAGTATCAGGAACTCTAGCGGTATTCAAAAGATAATCAGAATTCTATTCGGAACTATTTTTTTTCAATATGTCGAAAATTGTGAACTTCGCCTCTTTTCTTTGGCTCATTTTTCTAAGTTCGTTTTCACTACCTAAATCGCCGGAACTCTTTTTAAAAACTATCGAGAACTCTTCGTATGGTTCTAAATTACCCAGAACTCAAGACAAAACTATTGGGAGGGGGGGAGACAACTTCACACACCCAACTTGTAATTGTAACTAGATATTTCTACAAAGCAATTTTTTCGTAATGACCGAGGGGTTGGTCACTGAGGTAATTTTTGTACAAGGGCTAGGTAATTCAGTGGTAATCTAAAAGAAATCTTTGATAATTACGAGTATAAATTTTTTAAATGGGAATAAATTGGTATAAATCTTAGTATAATCTTAGTATATTGGTATAATCTTAAGTAATCCAAGGTAAAAATCTTAAGTAATCCGAGGTGATTTAAAGGTAATCTGTCAATCAAAAGTAATTTTTGTACATCAAAACCACCCGTGATCAACCCCTCAGTAATGACTGCTAATCTTAAAAAAATTAATGTAAAAGAAATCGAAGATAAGAAATGTTTAGACACGCAAAACATTCGTCGCGTTACAGCTTATCAGGCAGAAATGATTAAACAAACTATAATTAAAAACTATAATTAAAAACGTTTTTTATATCGAAATATCGATAATAAATCTCTGGATATAACTGACAGTGTGCGGATGCAAGCCGCATATAAGTTTTCTCATTGCTCGAACATGTCACGTAGTTCTCACTTTAACATTCATATATGTGCTTATGTGGCGTTCATCGCTGTTACACTCGCAACTGATCAAGGTGAGACATAAACGACGAAAAAGACAACGAATAACTTATAATAAATTCTTATGAAAAACTTATTCGAATATTAATTTCATTTGTGTAATCCTACTGCAAGATAATAATTAAATTAATTATATTATTTTCGATCCAAAATATTCCAACATAACCTCGGGTTGCACCATCATTTATTAATAATATATTCACAGATTATTTCGCAGCAAAATCGCGAAAAGAAAATGCAAATATTCAAGCTATTGAATGTTCTAATTCGAGTTAACCAAATTCTTTACAGATGTATTACATTATAAGACACATTTATTGCAATCCTAGATAATTTTTATATAACAATAAATTTATATTATGTATTAAATCAACCTAATATAATAGTCGTTTCATTAGTTAATCTAATAATTGAAAACTTGTTTTTAGTTAACAGATTTTTACCAATTGCAATGAAATTTAAGAGCAATTTAGGATGGATATTTTTTAGAAAATTTTTTAATACGAAAATTGTACGAACTTTGACTTCATGAATATTTTTATGTCTCAATACGTTAACATGAATAACGATCCAATTATAAACATTTAGGACTTTTTTATCTGTCTACTAAACATCCATTTTTATCACGGTCAATAATATATTATATTAAAATCTTTTGATTGTTTGTTTTTGTAAAGAGAAGTGCGGTCAAATAAAATGTCCGGGTCCATTAGCGTATTATGAAGCTATTGGTTGTAGCCCGATATATGAAAAAGAGGGCGATTGTTGCGCGACAAAATACAATTGTGGTGATCTGCTAGAGAGATCCCCTACCAAATGTTATGCTAATGGTAAATCGTATGAGGTCGGAGAGCAACTCCAAGATGAGGATCCTTGTGACGTAGGGTGCACTTGCAGGGCGAGAAACAATGAAACGTAAGTAACGACTTATTAATTGTTTAATTGTTGACTTCTTTTAATGTTTTAATTATTATGATCGATTTATTATAACTTCATAATTGCTTTTAATACAATTTTTATAGAGACCTGTTTGAGCAATTTCAATGCCCGTTAGTTGATTGTTTCGGAATCGAACCACTGGAATCAGGTTGCTATCTAAGAAATTCCCTGTCAAAGTGTTGTCAAAGAGAGCACATTTGTCGTAAGCATATAAATAATCTAATTAAGAGAGTTATAAATTTTTTAAATATATTTGTGAAAAATTGATAACTCTTTTATGCATCTAAATATTATATAACATTCGTATCGTTATATCCTAATTATATTCTTTCTAGATAAGGTATGATCATAATTAAAAATAAATATATAAGGTATGATCATAATTAAAATAAATTTTAAATAATTTTACATTTTGATATCCTCTTTTAAGCTAATATATTTATTGAACTTTATATCCAGAAAATTACATAATGAAATTACTTTAGTATAGTTAACTTTCATGTTTAACAATAATAATTCACTTGCCGACAAAAAACATTTCTGTCATAAAATAAAGGCAAAATATTAAAATAATGTCATTTATGTCATAGCTGAAAATCCTGAAGACAGAGCAATCTGTAATGTGAACGGAAAAGAATACAAGGATGGAGAATACTTCCGGGATGAAACTGACCTAAGCATAAAATGTGTATGCTTACCGGGCTATGAAGGTAAAAATAATCTTAGGCACTTTTGTGTCCTTTTAAATTTTTCAGTGCTAAATACTTTAATATAACGCATACATAAAATACAACAAAATATGAACAAATTGTTAATTTTTAATAAAATAGATGTTATTAAATTATGAAAATTTACATGTATGCAATATTTTGATAAGTAACTGTTTATTTACTTATTTCTCGCAAAATAAATCAGTAAATTAAATAATTCAACACTTGTAAATCATAAATATTATATGAATATATTAGTCATAATATCAAGACTAAATTCAGATTTTTATATTTTATATTTCAATCATGCTTACAGTAATACTTCTATAATATAAAATTCTATTTAAAAATTTTATAATTTTCGTTTACGTCCTTTAAAAAATTTTATGGTTTTAGGGAAAAATGTAGAACCTTTCTGCACAAAACCTAGACGCCCGTATTGCTATTCCAAACTTGCATTCCGAGCCAACAAATATGTTAACAACTGCGCTCCAGTTTATCTTTCCACTCAATCGCCGCAGACTGATTGCAGCGTAGCAGAGAGATGTCGTAAGTTCACAAATTATGTACAATTTTGCATATTACGCACATGTTATCCAAGCATTAATTTTTTTTTAGAAAATAATAAGGATACTGTTATTCGCATCAAGAACAATTCGAGATCTACCGATGGTATGTTTCATTTGTAACATTATAGAGGTATAATGATTTTTGAATGATTTAAGATAATTAATACTCTTGAGGATTTGACCTGATCTTTAATTAATTTTACTAATTATCGATTTATTAAAAATGTTAAGTTGTATTTCGTACAAGTTAATTTGTTTAAAAACAATTTTATTTATTTATTTTTATCAATTTTTTTCTTTTCAAATATTTTGATTTTGGCAACTGTTAGTTGTATATAAAATATTCGAATATAATATCTTAGAATTAATTTTATCACATACAGCGGATATTTCGTTGAGATTTGTTCTTTTTATACATAGACGAGATAGAAGACATCATTTCGATCATTTTCGACGAAGTTTGTCATTTCGGAAATATGACGATGCACCTCGGCGACGAGTTGAATCAAGGTACTGATTATAGTTCTGCGTGCGTTAAATGCGTTTGCGAGGTACCTCCTCTGCCCACTTGTCAACGTTTACCGGATGACAAATGCGATGTCACAGATCATCTGCCTTTCCACCATTAAACATTTTTAAATCTGTGATAATGTGATTATTATCATTATTCAATTCAGGATTTTGTAATAAGTTAATATGTAAAAACTTTTCTATGTATGTATAAAATATTCTCATGTAATTTGTCTTTCTTTTATTGATTACCATAAATGTTTATATTGCATGTTTATATTGCATGTTGAAAAAATATGAATTACAAATTTTCTCAAATTCTCCTTTTAAATTATAATTATAGATAATGAAAATTAGAGATTTAAAACAAACCATGGAATGGCAAGTACTTTCAAAATGAACTTTATTATTAATGAATAATTAAAAAATTTTAATTATTATTTATTATTCAATTCTGCTTAATAAATTATAACGCGACGAATGTTTTGCGCATCTAAAAGTCTCTTACCTTTGATCTCATTTACGTCAACCTATTTAAAGTTATCAATCTCGTTATACAATATATTTATCGATGAAAACGTTAGTAATTATAAATGACATTGTATGATAGAATGATTACATTTGATTTTAATATGTTATTATTTCTATATAATTTTAATTATAAAAACCTGTACTTTCTTTCTCTAGCTTCTGTGATTATTTAATTTTTAAATATTTTGTTTATATTATATTGTACTAAGTATATACAACAATTATAAAACGCTTCAAACGGAACAGTAAACTTCGTACGACGAGCAGCAGCATTTCTGAATAATTTATCGAGGAACTACCGGCGGAGCGATAAAATATTAAGATCGACTTCCGATGTTTAGGATGAGAGGGGTGGGTTGCTGGTAACTGGAGCAGAATTTCCGCAGAAGAAGAAAAATCAGAATGATGGCGGAAAGAACAGTTTTTCTCGTTTACATCGCATGCGTTATCTTTTCTTAATTAAGGAATAGAGAAATAAAAAAATTATAAGCTCTTACTATCCAGAGCTCTATGTACATCAAATATGTATACAAATGTTTTTATTCCTATTTCCCTTATTACTTTTAAATTAGGGTCTTGGTTTAACTTTTTCTCAAACGTTAATTGCACTCACAAAAACGTATACCTACATTATATGTAATGTGTAAGTGTATGTGAGTGTCCGCAATGTACGAGCTCGGGTCCGTGGGTTCGCTAATCCCAAATGACCGCGCGGATCAGTCATCCCTGCGGAAGCAAGCGTTACTTGAAATACCCAGCACCCTTGCAACGTGAGAATTTAGATTTTCCGACGTTGCATCATTTAATCGTGTTAATTAAATAAACGTGATCGATCGTTCGCAGTTTCAAGTATTCATAAAGTACTTGGGCAGTTGCAACAAACCGCTACATCTTCGCTTCAACGGAGCGAATTTAAAATAAAAAAAAAGTGACGTATCGCTGGAGGGACGATGATCGAACCATTGGGTGCACTTGGACGATGCACCGATCCGCCAACGAGAGAGGAGAGATGCAACACCGGTGTATAATAATCGTCCGTGGTCGCGCTCTCGGTCGAGAGAGTCTCGTCGCGGCGTGACGACGGCGACAGCGAATTTCACGGTCAATCGGGTCCGTTTTCCTTCCACAACTCTCGCCGCGGCGGTCTCTCCTCTCGATTTCGGGCGCACGTGTGAACGCGCGTACGACGCGCGCTGCCTGGAACAATATACGATTCATTTCACGGCTCGTTAGCGAAAACCGCCGCGCGCGCGTTCGTCCGGTCGCGCTTCGCCGAGCGTGCCGGAAGGGCGAGCGCAAAAAAATGCCGTCTTCTCCGAGAGCTTTCCGAGCCTTCCTACGTGCATGCGTCGCCGCAAAGCGGCTACACCTCGGATCACGTCGCGTAAGACCGATTTACACACCCTACTAGTCGGGCTCGAGCCTCGAGGTTTCGGCCGAGTAACCTGACTCGATGGGCTCGAATGTGTCAATACGTGCTCGGCCACTCGAGCGTGTGTACATATACACGTCCGAAAGTCGTCTCAGCTGCTGCCGCTAGTGTGTGTAAACTGGGCATTACCGAGACGCCAAACACGCACTCTCTCCCTTTTGCAACCCCGAGAAATCTCCGCTGCTGCTGCTGCTGCTGCGCCCTCGGAATTTTACCGTTTTTTCTATTTCGTTGACAGAGAGATGCATGTCTCGTGAGGTCGCGTGATGCAAGATATATTTTTTTTATGTTCGTGATAATTCCTTTTAAGTGTTTCATGTATTTTTAATGCTAAGATATTTCTAAGAGGATTGAAAAAATGAAATGACTTTTGTAGATTCTACCATTGCACATAAAACTGAATATTACCATTAATACTCTACTAATATTACAGCATTCCTAACAATTTGTTAATTAACGGGAAAAGAGTATTATTTTATTCAAGTGTTAACGTATCATCTATTCATTAGAATAGTCAGATAACAGAAGATTAACGAACTTCCCGAAGCTGAAGTGCGCATCGATCAATCGCGCTGAAGTTCTGCAAACAGGCGTGGCAGCCAGCAATTACCGGCTTCGTTTACCGCGACTGAAGTACGCGCCCGAGTGTGTGTGGGGGGGGTTGCTCTCTGTTGAACGACAACGTCAAACGCGTCGCAACGCGAGGGTGCGCGGCGTCTTTGGGCGCGCCCGCACCCCCGCGTATTTATTCCGTCGGCATCTTTTGCGGGCGCGCCGCCCCTCGTTCGCGCACGACAACCCTCGAATGCGGCTCCGACTGTTCTCTTTTCTCTTTCTCCCCTCTCCTTTATACTTTCTCGTTTTTATTTTTTAAACCAATAGTTAGTCGCGCGTACGTCCCCTTTTGCAGTAAATACCCGCGTGCGAGAATTTACCGCAGCGGAGCGCCAGTGGGGAGGTGCAGGGCGCGTTTAAATGAGCATCGGTAATTTGCTATGAAACTCGCACGGTACATCGAACGTGACGACCTCCTATATTTTCGCGCGCGAATTCGCGGCACGTCGATCGCGATTATTTAATTTATCGGCCTCGCCGGACACGAGTACTTCCGGTTTAACAAATGTCGCGTAACATCAATTATATATTGTGATACATGTCATCGCCCTATCAAATTGTCAATTGTCATCAAATTGTTCTGCATTATATTCTGCATTGTATTCTATATTGAATTGACAATAAATAAATAAAATCCGCAATGTTCTCATCATTCGCCTATCTGCCTATTCGATAAACCTTTCAACGCTAAAACGTTGACAGACAATTAGCCTACGGTTAGCGAATTGAAGTACAAGGAATTATGACTCGGGATCACGATTCTTCGTTTTGTAATCGTGCTTTACGAGACGGCGGTCTCGATCATCGAGGGCCGGCGAAATTTACGTTCTCGTTATGCGACGCGAGATTCGCCAAGAGCATAAATCTCGTTTGATTAACGACAGGCGCTTAAGGATCGACGCTGACGAGCTTTGTAAGGGCTGGGACACCCGGAAGAAGTGTGGATATGAGACGCGACGAGATGACGCGCCATTCATCGAAATCCGCGGATTTACGACGCGCCTTTTATGTCAAACGAGCCGCAAATCCTCGATGATGAAACAACTATAACATATGGGACACGTGGACCATTTTTCCTTCATACACGAGAAATTCCTTGTGACATAAAGAAAATAATTCCGTAACGGAAATAGACGTTGAATATTTTTATAAAATAAAAACCCTTTTTAATGATAAAAAAATACGAACTAAACTAAATTAAAAACAAGATTAATTCGCTAATTATTAAAAGTTCTTAATTTATATTTATCGAATTTTTGCAGATTATTATTAATAGAAAAAGTTTCAAATATATTTGACTGTTATTAATTTTAATAATTGATTCTTCTTAATACTATAATCCTGCGAAATAAGAATTTTCAATAATTATTAAATGTTTTTCCTAAAGAATTCCATCATTATTATGATTCAATTTCAAAATGGATTAAAGCGGATAAGTTTTACTTGGACTTGGCTGATTTATCTTCATTTTTCACGTCAAAATTTATTATTTTATCCACGGATGAAAAAATCCCGAAGGTCCTATCAGTTACTACTATCTTCTTTCTACTACGTTACTACATTGTTTGCAACGACAAAAACAGAAACGAAATGTTTCTGACAACAATTCGCGGGATACATT
>VBVQ01005924.1:0-10646 GCA_011636635.1 Tetramorium simillimum | reverse complement strand
TGTTTTTACAATACGCTTTTAATTATTATATCAATTATCATTAACTGTACGTTGGATTGATGAAAATTTTATTTGTTGTCAATTTGATGATAAAATAGATATGTACATATATGTATACATATATCTGTACATATGTATATATATGTACATTCGTAAACTTAATGAAAGTTATATCTGTCGATGACATATTAGTATGTTAACCAGAAGCAAGTTGGTAGAATAATAATAACAATATTAGACTCCTTTCATTACGATCTTTCAAAGTACAAACCATAGAGATATAAGAATAGAGTGCGCAAGCGAGCTGAAAAAGCGATAGAGGAATAGAAAAAGAACGCTGCATATGGGCCCCTTCTGTCCTTGTCCAATCATGTGATATAGAGAAGGATAAAAGGGGCCCATATGCAACATTGTCTCTTTTTATTCCTCTATCGCATCCACCTTCAGGCCAGCGTAGCACTCGCGTACTCTAGTCTTATATCTCTATGATTGTAATTTCATGCAACTTAAGATTTTACTGTTGCTATATGTATTATCGAATGTATTACATAATTTAGTCTGTAGTTGTAGCAAAATATTGAAACACCTTAGCAGTTTTACACAAGTAAAATTTCCATTTATAAATAATTTCTGGAACCGGGTGTAGATAAAAAGGTTAATTAAAATTTTAAGTAATTGATATTAATTCAATTTTGAATTAATATTTTGATTTGGATTAATTGATACTAATAGTAATTAGCAGTATTAATTATTGAATATTAATAATAATAATCCTATAATCGTGATAACAGTAAAGTTTGAATAATTTACTTACAATTTTAGAGAATGATTTTTAATAAAATTAGAAGAAGAAGATGTCAAAAATCAAATTTATAAATTGACCGTAAAAATCGACAATATTAATATTAAATTGGACTTTTGTTAACAATGATCGGTGAAAAGGTACAAGATTTATTAATATTAATATTAGTTAGTTATTATATTAAGTAAAAAACTTGTTACTTTTTGAAAAATATAATTAATTTTAATAAATTATATGATTATATTGTGTTATTAATTAATTTTAAAAAATTATTTATTAATTTCATACTTTTGTGTACGCCATATTGGATATGCCATTTTAAATGTTCTCAATAATATCATATCCTTAATTAGTGAGTTTGAAAATCTTCTTATATTAAATTGCAGCTATTTTGATTCAATAGATAAGAAGTTATTGAGTTTTGACCGCTTTTTCGACGATCCAGCCCACTGTGTGCCCGTGTCGTAAAGCCTATGTAGTTATCAAAGTGCTCGTGTCAGCAAGATATTCGCTCGCGCATGAAGATCTCCTCTCGCGCATAAAGATCTCCTCAAGATTTCCGATCAATTCGTTAACACTTAATCAAGACAGTTATCAATGTTAATAATTGTCTCATCTCCATACGCAATTCACTAACTCTTTCGATAACACGCTAGCATAGTGTGCGCTCCGTGTTCGGCCATCACGTCCTGCCAAGGACACAACAATCATACGCATTACCAGCGTGAACGCCGTGTTCGGCCATTATACATTTCGCGAATTCACACGCATTACGTGCGTGAGCGCCGTGTTCGGCCGTATTAACTGTACGGGAATTCGTGTTATTATCGTGCGATTCAAGATTATCAGTAATCCTTCCGTAAGTGCAAAGCAAAAATTGTGATACGTGCGGTGTGCTAAATAAAAACATTTTTTGTGCTGTCAATCACGAGTTATTTGCCTGCTTCGTTCGATCCGGACTGCCTTAAATCCTGATCCTTTTAAACGCATCAATCGGAACGCGAATTCGCCTTCACACGTTCCACACAGCGCGATCGCACGCAAAAGCGAAGACGGGCTTACAAGCTGGATCGTGCGGTCGCGCTCGCGAACAGAGGGACTTTTTAACTCGTGACAACCTGCACAGGAATCTTTCTTTGTCAGTACATTTCATATATTTCAAATGTTCTCAGAATACCCCAGCAAACACAATTGTTACATGTAACGTACATGTTAGTTGTAATTTCCTACTCAACAATATAACTGTTATATAACACGCGTGTTATATAACAATTATATTGTTGAGTAGGAAATTACAACTAACATGTACGTTACTTGTAACATTGTGTTTGCTGGGACACCATTTATACTATTACGATATTCTCAGAATATTTTCATCTACATGTGCTTTGTAGGTTAGGTTATATACTCGTATTTATTTAACCTTTCAAATTTCTACTAATATATGTCCAGCCTTTTTAATTCTTTTTAAAAAAAGTTAACTTAATGTACTTACTCAATATTGTATTTAAACTTGGATCCAGTTTTATTTGGATTTCTGGTGGAAACATATCCAAATATTTGCATTCATCTGAAACAACAATATATATAATATGTATATGCGTGATCCAAGAATGTAAATAATTCCAAAATCACACTTACATCAACCATTATATATTTTTGTTTGTTATCCTACCTCTTTCTAATTTACTCTGATCAACAAAATTGTAATGTACAATAACGTTAAGAATAAATAATGTTAACTTTGATAATTAAATTCGATTTTTATTTCATTCAATAACCTCTAACTTCGCTTCTCTCGTTTAATTTCCTGTTCCGCTGATAATCGCACACAGTCCTATCCCGAATTAAAGAGATTACGTTCTCTGACTCAAATTAGGGACCACGAGCGCATCGCTCCATGCGTGGCGCCATAGCGCCTTTCTTAGACGTTTACCCAACGCCGGAGCATTGATAGATGTGACCGATTTGCCTACCCATCCATTTGTTTACTTCGACAAATAGGCGATTTAAGATTTCAGTTAGTTACGTCCCTCTATACCCTTCCTTTTCCTCTCCGACGGAACTTTTCCTTCGTTCCCGTCTTTCGTCAATAAAATCGTGGCTCTGGACGTAACAGTACTGAAACATTTTTTTATACGGTTAAAAGTTATTGAGATCGTGCACTCGAAACTTGAACTATAAGATAGGACGATTAGGACATTTTTTGCAACATATCGGATTCAATATGGCCGTTCAAATCATAACAATTTCGAAATCTTGGAGTTTCTCCGCTGGAGAACATGAAATAGTGTTTGAATCATCAAAAAATCAGATGTTTATCTTTTATATAGATAATGGATCACAAATTGTATAAAAGATTACCGCAATCCAAAATAGCGAATCCAAGATGACGTACGTCAAAATCACATTTCATGTTATTAGGATATAAATGCTCTTACGGGGGTTTTCGAGGTCGCTGATTTTGAATCTGACATTACTTTCGCATAATTCAAAATGTCGGATTCAAAATGATGGACATCAAAATTTAAATATTGTAATTTTGGATAAATATGATGATAAATTGTATAACCTACATTGTATAACCCATCTGTCGACAAATAAGACTGTATTTTGATAAGCTTCTTTGTCATGCAATATAAAGTATGGATATATTGCAATTTATAGTTGTTGAGTCAGATGAGCCCGATATATTACCAAATATAAAGAAACATGAATGATATGATGGCACGTGTGAATAAAAGTATACGAATGTGATACAGTAACACAATAATACGATTGAATCTCACAGAGCGTATTATGGGTTATATAAATTTATCATAACATTTATCCAAAATTACAATATTTCAGTTTTGATATCCTCCATTTTGGATCCGTCAAGATGAGTCATCCGACTGAACAACCATAAATTTGCAATATATCCATATTTATATTGCATGACAAAGAAGTTTATCAAAATACAATCTTATTTGTCGACAGAGTGGTTATACAATATAGGTTACACAAATTTCCCATATATTTATCCAAAATTACAATATTTTATGTCCACCATTTTGGATCCGACATTTTGAATTATGCGAAAATAATGTCAGATTTAAAATCAGCAACCTCCAAAACTCCCGTAAGAGCATTTTTATCCTAATATCACGAAAATGTCATTTTGACATACGCCATCTTGGATTTGCCATTTTGGATTATGCGAAAATAACGTCAAATTCAAAATCAGCGACCTCGAAAATCCCCCATAAGAGTATTTTTATTCTAATATCACAAAAATTTGATTTCGTCGTCCGCCATCTTGGATTCGCCATTTTGGATTGCGGTAATCTTTTATCCAATTCGTGATCCATTATCCATATAAAAGGTAAAAATCTGATTTTTTGATGATTCAAACACTATTTCATGTTTTCCAGCGGAGAAACTCCAAGATCTCGAAATTGTTATGATTTGAACCGCCATATTAGATCCGACATGTTGCAAAAAAATTTCCTAACCGTCCTATCTTATAGTTCAAGTTTCGAGTGCACGATCTCAATAACTTTTAACCGTATAAAAGAATGTTTCAGTACTGAAATTCAGGTTTTTTTTGAAAAAAATCACATCAAAAATCGTGTCTTTCTTTTTAAAATATGAAAGTTTCACTGTTAAATACAATTTCACGAAGTTCTAAGTGTCATATTTGGAAAGAGCAGACCCTGAAACCCTCTGGTAGGTTTGGAATCATTTTAATTAGTTTTATTCGAGTACTGTCAGATCAAAGTTGAAGTAAAATTTCAGTGCATTAGGGCGTTAATGGGTTAATCAAATAATTAGTAATGAAAGTAAAAAAATTATTAAAAATATCGATAATACTGATCTCTGTTTACAATTATATTATAATCAAATTAATTGTTTATTGATATTATAATTTGACAATACTGAAATTATGTCTAAAAACATTTTTCCCATTTTATTTTTACTGTTATTTTACTTTTAATGTTAAAATATTTTATAAATTAATCTCTACTTACTATAATGTACTAGATTTGTGGAGTTTTCCGACGTAGATACCAATCCAGTAATACAACTTCTCCAAAGGCCTACATGTTTGTAGATTAATCTTTTATCGACTTCATCATTATCTCCCAATGGCAAACCTTGATTATTTGATGATTCTAATATTAACCAATGAGTGGTTCCTATAGCCACGGACCATATGCATACTGATAATCCCACGAGAACGGTGCAACCCAGAAGAATTCTTCTCTCAAAGATAACCTATTAAAAAGTTAATACATTTTTATAACTTAATTTGCATTTTTGGAACATAAATAGAAATTAGTGAAAAGAGTGGCCCGAGTAATGACATTTATATTGCAATAGGTTATGTGTATGTTGCGATTACTCACGTATTGAAATTAATCATATTGTAGTTGCCTACGCATTGTGATTCACTATACAGGGAGACCCATTTTTAAAAACACAAATTTTTTTCAAAAAATATATAGCATAGTTAATAGAGGTATTTATACTGTAAAACTTTTATATAAAACATTTTTTATATTTTGTTTAGTTTACGAGATATATCGAGAAAATCAAAAATGTCTCTACTTTTGAAAGGTTTCACCCCTTTAAACCGTTTTTAGGCACCAACGAAAAATTGCTAAATTCATGTGTTCACCCCCTCTACATTTATGACAAGTTTCATTAAAATCTGAATTTAACACTTCGCGAGGTTCCCTTGTGAGTATATAAAATTGATGTATAAAACTGCATGATTATATATTATATGTAAAAGTCAGAGGCGTCTGTGATCTGACGGTACTGATTTTAGTAAAACTCAGAAGCATCTCGTTTTTAGGATGGTACTGGTTATTACAAATATTTGTAAATTTGAATCGGAGAGACGAAAAAAAATGTATTGGTTGCGTTCTCACGGAAATGTGTGTTGGAGGAGCCTGTTCACTGTTCTCAATATTCAAAATCATATTATCTTGAAATAACGTAATATTATTTCAAAGATTCTTAATCTCGATTTTAAATGATATAATTAAAATCAGAAGCGTCTATTTTGATGATATTGTTTATAATGAAAATCAGAAGCGTCTGTTTTGACGGTACTGATTTTAATAAAAATCAAAAGCGTTTTGTTTTTATGACGATACTGGTTATTACAAAAATTTATTGGTTACATTCTTGCGGGAATGGACGTTGGAGGAGCCATTCAATGTTCTCAGTATTCAAAATCATACAATAATATGATTTTGTACTATAGTTTCAGTCACACTTCAAGACAAAACTAGTACTATTCCGGATTGAGTTTTAATTTCGGAGCACGGTGCGTGCCGTCGCGATTACGAATGGGCCTCGCGGGGTGGAGCCACCCACTTGAACGCCTGTTCCGCGCGGCTTCGTGATGTCGAGATCGCGTCCCATAAACTGTAATATAGATCACACTTGCGAGCGAGGAGCACGTTTTGTTTTCCAGCTTCCTCATTCTTCTGAAAGGATGGAACTTATTCAGACGCTGTATCGTGATCGTTCCTAATATCTCGGACTCCCGTGCTTAATCTATCATACTCCAGTGAAGGTGTAGGTGTAGTTGCATGCGCCATCCTGTACGGAAACCAGTGTACGGTGATAGTCACGCGCACTTTTTCGTTGGTGCCTTTTCTACAGCGTTATTGTCTCGGCTAATTGTGGAAGCCAAGTTCAGCTGCGGCCGTGGAGGACTCTTCACAATCACGCTCTCGTTGAGTGTCGAGGAAATCCCGCCTAAGTCAACGAAAGCGGAGTTGCTCCAACCGGGGTGTCGGAGTAAATCCTCCCGCGTAAAGGACACCGTATGGAGCAAGTGCAGTTCTAATTTATTACAAGCAATCGCTCTAATTGCGACCGAAATCAAGAGGAGTGATCACGTTTTAGCTGCGTGTGAACGGCGATCACGCTCTCGCTGCGTATTACGCGTTCATGAACTTGGCGACGCTGTTGAGAGACTCGCAAATTTACGAACACGGGCGGAACGTCCGGAGTGCAATTCAGCGATGAAATAAATTGTTAAAGAATCAACTCATGTTTCTTCCCTTTTTTTCTTGGACTTCCATGACACTCATCACGCCAATCGGCGTGAATACCGGCCCATTTCGCAATCAAACATCCCGCTAGCTCAGTAAGGCGGAACGCTAAGATTCTCAGTTGAATCCTAGACAAGTACTATACATCAAATCTAGCACAAATTATTGAATATATTCCTTTTATAAGATATAAAGTCGCAGTGTTATTATATGTATTTGTAGGAATATCGCTATCTATATATGTTGGAATTTGCCGTGTATGCTTGTGTGTGTGGAGTGTCGATGGCCGCTCAGTGCGGATACGACCTCAGTCGAATAAAGACGTACGTTAGTAAAACTCTCTACCATTCTTGCCCTAAACTGCGCAATTCTAATAGGTTATGGGCCCAGTTTACAAGAGAGTCCAGTAGTTAAAGTAAAAGTAAAACTGAGTGATAAAATAAGAAGTTGCATTCAAGATGCATAGTAACGTCCAGAATATTGAAAAGTTAAGTGACGGAAACTATGAAGCATGGAAAATGCAAATGAGAAGCGTGCTCGTGTATAATGACTTATGGGGGTACACGAATGGACAGACAGTGAAACCTGAGGCGGAAGTGGCAGCAACAAATTGGGCCACGAAGGATGAAAAGGCACTCGCACTCATTATTCTAAGCGTCTCAAGAGCAGAATTAGGACATATACGAAAAGTAAAAACATCCAAACAAGCGTGATATGAACTTGCAAGAATACACAGCTCTAAAGGTCCAGTAAGGAAAGCAGTTTTATATCGCCAATTGTATAGTTTGAGAAACGATTCATCCGAATCAATGCCGCAATATATAAATAACTTTCAAGAAAAAGTCAATATGTTGGAAGACGCAGGAATAGAAATCCCATTGGAGTTGCAGTCAATAATGTTATTAAGCAGTCTGCCTGAAAAATTTGAAAATTTCTGCGAGGCAATAGAATCAAGAGATCAAATTCCAACGCCCGATTTCATAAAAGGAAAGCTGATAGAAGAAGAAGCCAGGCGACAAGGATGCAGCACAAAGGCGGAGGGCGCCACATCGGCACTTACCATGAGGAAGGCGCATGCAAACAGAGGGTCTACAAAAACAAAGGTTCGACCAGAGGTGATCCCGAGAGAAAGAAATTTGAAGGCGAATGCTTTAATTGCGGTAAATACGGACACCCGGAAAACCGTTGTCATATAAAAAAGAAAGATGGAGGTAGGGCGAATACGGTTCAAAAATTAAAAGATAACGAAAATGAAGATTCTCTAATCGCAATTTCGGCATTATCATGTTCAACTGAAAACCACGAATGGTATTTAGATAGCGGCGCGACAGCGGGAGCGTCCCAGATGCGCACAGAATAAATCACAGCAGGTTGAACGGATCGGACACAGTGTCGATCGGACACAGTAGGAAACGGACACACGATGGTGACAATCGGACACAGTGCAGATCGGACACAGTGCCGATCGGACACAGTCCCGATTGGACACACAATTGACATAGGTTTTCTTTTAAAAAGTTTTTAACCTACATCCACGCTGTTCGTTTCCATGCCGTTGAGTTCCGAGCTCTCTAGTTATGTTATAAAAATTACGCGGGGATGCAGGGGGAGGGCTTCGCCGAAGGCCGCCGAACCCCGCCCACCCGTTATATTCAGTCTCACTACTTCTACATAGGTTTGCATTATTCAATCTCACTACTTCCACATAGGTTTTCAACTTAAATGTGTCCGATCGGGACTGTATCCGATCGGGACTGTGTCCGATTGCAACCATCGTGTGTCCGTTTCCTACTGTGTCCGATCACTACTGTGTCCGATCTGCACTGT
Organism: Tetramorium simillimum; assembly: GCA_011636635.1. Lineage (NCBI taxonomy): Eukaryota > Metazoa > Arthropoda > Insecta > Hymenoptera > Formicidae > Tetramorium > Tetramorium simillimum. The sequence goes on along the minus strand of VBVQ01005924.1, from coordinate 1,964 downwards.
GTCCGATCTGCACTGTGTCCGATCGACACTGTGTCCGATCCGTTCAACCTGCTGTGTCCGATGTATTCTGTGTGCAACTGGGCCTCACTCGCGACAGCACATATGTGTAACAATAGAAAAGCGTTTGAAAATCTATCTAACGGATCGGTCAATAATATTTGTACAGCTGGAAAAGAAAATTTAACGTCTCGCGGAGTAGGAATTGTACTACTTAATGTTAGATTGCATGGCAGAACAAAGCCAGTAAGATTGACAAATGTATTGTACGTACCCGAATTAAGAAGTAATTTGTTATCAGTCCCCGTGATGACTGAAAAAGGTTATGAAGTAAAATTCTCAGGAGATAACGCGTATATTATTAGATCAGACAAATTGTTAGCGTTTAAAGCAACAAAGAGAGATCGTATGTATGTAATAGAGCAAGTAATAAATCAAGGGATATGTAATGTAAATGATAGTTCGAGTGTAAAATTAAAGTTATGGCACGAACGGTATGGCCATTTAAATTATAATGATCTAAGGGAGTTATTTGATAAGAATAGAGTATATGGATTATATTTACCATCAAAGTCAAAAGTTACCGTGTGAAACATGTGATCGAGCTATCATGTGATCATATGTTACCAGAAGGCACTAGAGCGAAAAATGTCTTAGTATTAATGCACACAGATATTTGCGGTCCAATGGATGTAAAGTCATACGGTAATGCACGTTATTTTGCAACGTTTATAAACGATTACACACGATATACGGAAGTTGTATTTTTGAAATCGCGGAGCGACATTTTGACGGAATTTAAAAAATATCAATTGCGTGTTGAAAAAGAAACAGGTCATAAAATAATCAAGTTACGTAGTGACAATGCTAAAGTGTATACGAGCAAAGAATTTAATAATTACTTAGAGAGTCAAGGTATTAGGTGACAATTATCGGTTGAGTATACACCGCAGCAGAATGGAGTCGCAGAACGTGCGAATAGAACAATTGTCGAAATGGCACGCGCAATGTTAATTAATTCGAGTGTACCCAAAGCTTTATAGGCAGAAGCCGTTAATACGGCAGTATTTTTAAGAAATAGAAGCCCTTCGAGAGCGAATGATAGTATTACTCCATACGAAATATGGTTAGGTCGTAAACCGAATGTTAAATTCTTAAGAATTTTTGGTTTGTAAGTTACATTTTTAAAGAAAGGGGCGAGTATCTCAAAGTTCGACCCAAAGATTGAACCATTTTTGTTGGTTATTCTAGTGAGGCAAAGGCATATAGATTATGAATCCCTAGTACTACAAAAATAATTAAAAGTAGAGACGTTCGATTTATCGAAGACATAGATGATGATAAGAGAGAACACATAGACATCGATCTGCTATCCAATCCAAATACTAAAGATAGAACAGAAATATTAGACAAAGTAGACGATGAAGAGTCAATTAAACAAGAAAGTACAATTAAACAAGAAATAAGTGAAGCAGGTGAGGAAGAAGAGTTAGGAGAAAATTTAGAGACTAGCATATTCGGAGACGAAGATAAAACGCGAGATATTGGCGTATCGTTTTTCGAGAATAATAAAAAAACGCCAGGTAGACCTAAGCTTATTAGAACGGGTAAAGCAGGTCGTCCTAAGAAACAATACCATATAGCTAGTGTAGCAATAAATGCATTAGACAAGGATCCGGAAACGATACAAGATGTGCTAATAAGATCCGATAAAGAAAAATGGTTAGATGCTATGAAAAGCGAATGTGTTCGCAAAAGATTATAGGCGCGCCTGTCGCGAGGCGCAGTCTTTCGGTACAACGGGTTTGTATCGATGTCAACGCAGCGCCTGGACGGTGGCAGCACCATCCAGGAGCAATGATACAACGACGATCCCACTGGCGCGGCTGTTGCGCGCACCGACACGGGCCGTTCTTCTTGTTCCAGCTCTCGTAGCTGACGGTTGTGTACTCGCGGCTTCTCAAATC
>VBVQ01005921.1:0-10659 GCA_011636635.1 Tetramorium simillimum | reverse complement strand
TGTATAAGAGACAGGGGGGGAGGGGTTAGGAGACAGAAGAGTACCTCGCCTTCCCCTACAGATCTCTCATCGTAACGACCGGTCGACGGGCTCGTTTAAATATTTTAATAATCTCTTGTATCGCGAATGGCGATTCGAATATTTAGCGGTGCCCGCGATACCCCAGGGCGGCGGCGGGAATACTCCCTTTGCCGCCGTCGCGCCGCTCGAAATATGTATGAAATACGCGGGCTCGCGAGACCGTCGAAGCTGGTTAAGATCGGACCAGACAATCGTCGAGAGAGAGAGAGAGGAGACTTTTTCGTGACGACAAAGAATTTTTACCGGACAATTAAGTTGGTATTAATAGAGGTTCGCGTACGAGACTTGGTTACCGTAGCCGCATCGAGAGCGGTAAAAGCGCTCCTGTCTTTACGTGATATTTTAAAATTCATATTTGAGGCAAACCTAAGAGAAACAAGGAAATTACGCGATAGAAAAACGTTTTAGAATACTGTTCCCTGAAGAAAATCTTTTATAATCCTTAACTGACACGCCGCGATGGCTCACAGAACCGCTGCTCTCAAAATACCCCTTATTTCTTTATGAAATGTTTTATCCGTGAAAAGTAAAATGAAAAAGCCAATATTTTTTACTAATAAACACATAATGTATATTCTTCTTTGAATATTCACATTAAGTAATAATAAGATGAATTTTGTTTATGTAGAAGCTCTTTTGTAACCACAAAATCTGTAGAGGTCTGAGAGATCGCGTCGTGTCAGGTAAAAAAAGAGAATAAAACAAAATGTTAGTTACAAGAACTATAATACTTTCGATCGAATTAAAAATTGTATATTTATGGATAAGGACCCCGTGCAAACTCGCGCTTCTTTTTTACATGGAAGATATTATTTACCGCAAATTTATCGATTATGCTTACTAAAAGTGTGGCGTGTTAACGATAGCTCACACGACAGTACGTTTTTCATATAGAATATCGGAGCATTGACTCGTGACGACCGGCGCTATTATCCAGTTCGCCTGTACATGTCGCGCCAAGACTGACAGACACGACAAGAGAAAAAAAATAAGATTTTTTCCGATTAGTCGCATCGTTGATCTACTCAATAGACCTGACTTCCATCCCACCGCGAAGTAGGCCGTTGTAACGAGCGACTTATATCGACCTGCATCGGCCTTCGAATTTTCCGCTCTGTTGGAATGTGCGATTTACCCTGCCGCTTTGAGGTCTCAAACTTTTTCGTACATGTACATGGATTTTTTTCCTACATTTATCCTATAATTAGAATGTCCCGTGAATCACATAATAAAGTTCTTTAACTAACTTTGACAATTTTTAATTAAATATTAAATATTGTGATATCTCTGTTGAATTAAAATCGCTACGAAGTAAAATCTGTGAAAACGCTAATAATGTATGATGAAACAAAATTAATTTATAATAATAATTAACTTTAATTTCCATTCTTTGAAAATATTATAGCGATTATTCTCTTTTAGCAAATTTCTTTTTTAACTTTAAATAAATATTTTTATTACTATAGAGATGGTAATCGAAACTTGTTAAGTATCATATCGAGGTACTAGTAATATTTTGCTATTGTAAAAAAATATTTGTGCGAAAAATTGTCAATGAAAAAATATATTATTTGACAACCAAACAAATGTAAGGTATCATTTTTATATAAATGCGCACAAGTGCGGCACAAATTTAATAACCTGTTATAAAAGCTTTTAATAAAAATACTAATTTTATAATAAAACATAGCAATATGTAACACACTTTATTTTATTCGCTATATACTTACACGAATAAAAGAGTTTTTACAGGACAAATTAATTTTCGTGTAATTTTATCATTCATAAGACCAATTAATCACGATTAATTATATTAAATTTAATGGTAGCTATGGCCAAATTTCTCTTTGCTTTGAAAAACTGATTTTTTCAAGCAATCATAATTAAAGCTATTAAACCTGGAAAATCAAGATTATATTAAAAAGCATTGCGATTGAGAACCCGATAAAATTATCATCATAATTCACTGATCTTTATGCGTTTCTTCTTACTGGTAAACTTCCTATTCAATCGGAATATTCCAATAATCCACGTCTCCGAGCTATGCGAGGAAAGTTCGTTGGAGTTTCCGTTACTTCGTGAGTAAATAACATCAGTTATTAAACGGATATTTACATACACGTCACGGAGAGAGGTAAACTCCTCAAACGATCCCGGGAGTATCCATAAAAATGTCCTTGTGCGATACCACCGCCGTCGGAAATATACCCTTTGACCTTTGATGGAGCAACCCAACCTGCGGGCAACGTTAGCCAGGCGACTTTGTAACCTTGTCTCTATCCTTCTTCTCTCTCTCTCTCTCTCTCTGTCCCTTTTTGTTAAACCATCTCTCCTCCTCTTCGAAGCCCTTTACACCTTGTGCTCTCTAGCAGATCAACCAGGTATCCAGATTCATTAGCGCGTCCAGTGTACAAAGTTTCCCCACAGCCTTAGAGCTACGAAAACCCACCAAGAACCGGTAACCTGATTAGCTCATCTTCACCGATACACAGCCCGATGATCGACAAATATCGACGCACGACGTTGGCCGGTCCTCCTGCTTACGGATTTCATTCGTGGTGTAGCTCGCTCACCGACCTGTGTATATATACATACGTTTGGTGGGCCAGGGAATGCATGCCGGTACCTGGCGGTATTTGCTGTTTGCAGTTTACTCAACCTATCTATGTTTTCCCTTCCTCTCGTTCGCGCTGCGTCCTCGGTCTTGCATTCTCCGCCACCCTTCTCTCGGGATCGGAGAGTGCTGTTACTGTCGCGCGTTGCCTCATACGCAGCTCCATGTGCTCCCGGAATACGGGAGATTGGCGAGCAGATGGAGGACGAAAGAGAGACAGTCTGCCGAGAGGGATTTTATTATACGGTACAATGGAAACCCCGAGGAGTATAACCGTGAAAATGCACAAATAATATGAGCCCCCGCAAAACAGACGGCGGCGATAACATCGCGGGCACGGCGACGAGAGACACGTCGCGCGCTCCACGATAGCAAAACTATAAGAAGATGATTATTACCTGCGAAGTTGTCAAACGTAATAACAGAGGCTGCAAGATTGAAATCTAATTTAAATATCTACGAACTATACATGTCTCAGTAATAAATTTTTCTTATGGACAACTTGAAACACGTACGGCGCAGGCATTTACGTTTTAAGTAAAATCGATGGAAATCTTTCAGCGTTGCTATCGTGAAAATTAAAATTGAAATTTCTAAGAAAGGTCTGGCTGAACGCGCGCATTCAGTACATCCATTTTCCGTGGAACGTTTTCCGTTAATCTCCCCAATGCGACACCGTACAATGTAGGAAGTCGGTTTGCCAGGAAAGTCGTTGGTGTCGGAACGTTTTTCTCGGCGGCCGTATCGGCACTACGAGCAAATTCAACGGCGGATAATATATCTTTACAACGGCCGTTGTGTTACGTACCGTCGCCGTGTAACATCGATCCGCCGCACTTAACGTCCCCGAACGCGTAAAACGCAGTGCTCGAAAATTCGATTCCCCGCGATACAAACCTTCCGGAAACGCAACTCCTCGTTCAACACGAACAGATAAACCATTCGGTGTCGACTAGTAGAACGACGTCCTTTTCGACGGATATATACATATATAGATATATGTATACGCAATACATATACAGACACATTATACAATATATATTGTATATATACGGTATATTGTACATATACCGATAGCTTTAACGAATCCGACACGAGAATCGCCTCTAGGGACGGAACTAAATCATTCGCGAACAGCTTCGTAACAATAGGTTTTTGAACACGTGCGAGAGTATCTCTGCGAGAGAGAACAAATGAACTACACGCTATGGTATCGAAAAATAATGAAATATATTCAAACCGTCATAAGCGGTCTTTACAAAGTATTTCATTTATTATTCACACGTCTACACTCGGCGGTTTCTCGATGCTGCAAACAGCAAAACGGGAGCATCACCGGTAAGGTTTTAAACGCCATTCCGAATCTGATACAGATAGAGAATCCATGCTCCAGGGATCACGCCGTGAAAGGTACAAGACACTCCGACTTTTTTCGATCGCGCGATCAGAAAAACCGTGTGAATCCCTCCTTCCGTCGTCCTCCGTTTCTCGGAGCGCTCGCGCGGTGGTGGATAGCCGGCTACACGGTTTCACCATTATCGGGTGTTTACGAGAACGACGACGAGGGGTGTAGCACGAGGCACACACGAGGACGACGGGGGTCGCATCGCCGCCGGTGGAGATCGCATCGGTCGCTCCGCATAATAACTAGCTACCCCGCATTTACATTTTAATACGACCGCTCTGCATAGCGGATAAAAGGTATATACCTATCGCGGATGAAATCACCCACTGTTATCCCTACGTCGTCATCGACGACACCGCCGTATACACAACACACGTACACGTGCCGCGCTCCAATTCGACTTTCGTCGAAACAATTCAACCGCGATAAATCGTCCTTCCTAGACTGCGTTTGGAAATACTGCTCACCTTCGTTCGATCTTTCTTGAATAAAACACTTTCGAACAGTAAAATATTCCCAGAACATAAACATGCATGTGTATTTTATTCTAAAATAATTATTAATTAATTCATTGCCAATATGAAAGTAAATATTATGTAAATATTAATTTAAGCATATGTATATTGAATGAAAATGTGTAGCTTTATGGGGTTATTAAGCCTTGCTGATTAATTTATCTCAAGGCTCCTATTTGCGGATTTCAAAAATAAATCGCAGGAATAGAAAAATAAAAATTTCAATTTTGTTGCCATCAATAAAGTGCCAATTCTGTCACGTCGGAGTGAATGTGTATCAGCTCTTAAACAAAGTTACAGTTCTTAATTCGCAAATCTATCGAATGTATTACATCTGGCACGCGGCACTCCAATTTTTTTTATAGATATATTTTTTCCCGTTAACGGGAATTTAATATCGAAATCGTAACATCCGAGCCGATATCGGAAATTTTGACCGCGCGGAAATGGATGGAAAATGGATAATATTAACAGCACCGCGCGCTTGCCGGGCGAGTGTTTAAAATCGGAATGATTTGAAATGAAACGGTGACGATCAGTTAGTCAGCGAAACTGGCGTTATCTAATCTCGAAGCGGAGGGAAAAAAAATAAATTTTGTAAATTTCCCGAATCTACTTTCCCAGCATAATTTGTTACATGAAATGGGCTCGAGCCGAGAAATTTTCAGTCGTCAGTGGTGATTGGGAACATCGAAGGGGAAGTTTCAGAGGGTACCGTGTGTGTTGTAGCACGGATCCGGGAGCCAGCTAGATATCCATTAAGATAGTGCCGGGCCATCTTTAACGGCGAATCAGAATGTCGACAACAACTGGCAGGGGTTGGTGCCGAGGGAATGACGAAGCAAGAAACACGGCCGTCGTTTCACCGCGTGGTTTACGAGTTTCTCTCAAGAGTGTCCCAAACGCGATTTCGCGAGTGAATAGGTTGTGAAAAACGTTCCAGAACACGGCATTTTTTATCCTGATAAAGACGACGCATATGTTTAATTCACACCGGAAAGAGCGAAATTACAATGTTTTAAATATTAAAATGTTTCTTTGTCGAATGTCGATTGATCCGCCTCTAATTTTATATAAAACTATTCACGACAATATTGACATCTCAATTATTTCATTTCCTGAAATTATAAATTCATGTTTAAATATGTTTTTACAACTATGACGTAAAAACTCGCGTTATTGAAAAAAAAAATTTAATACATTTCGATACGGAGACTATTCAGTAGCAAATGCAATTGACAAGCGAATGGAGTTAATTGAGAGCTAATTTATTAAATGCCGAAAAAGTGCGATGGTAGAGGCAGAGTAGCTAAAGTCATAATTGCGAATGCACTCAACTTTTTTATGCTTCGATTAGATTCACTACTGATTTAATATAATCCAATTTTCAAACTCGATTCCATCGATTCGAGATCGATTTAGATGGAAATCGATTTTTCCTTTCTAGTAAAAATTTGTCCTTTCATTCGGTGTATATTTTTAATATCGGTACCCCCTATTAATTTGCCAATTTATATGTCTCACCCTGTGCAGATCGCAGTGCGAAACAGTATTCTCGGCAGGTCTATAACTAGACGTGGCTCATGTCGAGCAATGAATATCGGGATACGGAAATGGCGAAAGCCCTGTGAATGCGTCGTCGTCGTGTTCGCACATATATAACGGTGATTTATTAGGTGGGGAATTCCAATTCGCGGCCTGGCACGGCCGTGCGTCGTGTCGCCATCGAATCCCGTAAACATCTTCGATCCGCTCCTCGGCAGTTTCTGTTTAATCTCTCCGAGAGAACTTCATAAATTTCTACTCATTTACCGGAACGATTTTTCCGGGATCTCGGCGCGATCGCGCGTTACGAATCGCGAAAACACTGACATAAAAGCGCGCATTCGAGCGCGTGCGAATGCTACTACCGCGCGAATTGAAACGAGTGGAATTTAAAGGGAGCAGAAGTAATTTCTTCAAGTATTTTTAACTTCTCTTTAATTCAATGAATTATTGAAGATTACTTGAAAATTTTGGAAAAAAATATCTAAAATTGCTTTCTTTGCAGCTTCTTCTTTGTAGCCACTGTTCTTTCTTATGTCCTACGTAATTTGATATGATACTGCAAGTGTGTGCATATATACAACACTTATTCCTTCGTTTTATCTTTAACTGATGTTAACTGATAAGATAATAAATATTAAAGAAAGGTGCCGAGAGAAGTATTCAACAAGCAAATAACAAAAAGTCTACTCAATATTCGTCAAAGAATTTGCTGTCGATAGAGGAAAGATGCAGACAGCTCGTACATAGAATAAGGAAATAGATCACGTTATTTAATCTGAATGTCAGGAAAAGCGAATGCGGTGGATATCGACAGGGAATCAATTCTGTATGTACAATTCAATCAAGACCAATCGTTTCCGGCCCGCGGTATTATAGGCAAGAGATTGTCGGACTCATTTTTCCTGCTCTGACATTTCACCTAACTTGCAAAGGTATGATCGCTTCGTTATCTCCGCGTATGAATCGCGACTATTCCCGTTTCGTGCTGATCTTAATTTCATTTACGGCGGAACGCCCGAAACGCGAAGTTGCGCTTCGCCGCGCAGCGGAAATAAATTGGTGCTGTGCAATTACATTACATCCACTAATTTGTTTTGGTCTTTTGCAATGTGACAGAAGACTGGCACTCTCGGCTCGGCGCTGCAAAATACGTAATACGCCAAGTTGAGGAAGAAAGGCGGAAGCGAAGCAACAGCCATTTTCATTACCAGTTTCCCGTCCTTGTTAACATTTTACGAGGCGCAACTTAACTCTAAATATTTAAGCACGCTCATCGAAATGTTGGAGTGTTTTGTCAGAGGGCACATCTAATAATAAAGTGACACACTTTAAAAATTCGATAAAGTAGCTACTATTTCTATCTTTCAGACATTTGAGCCCGTTTCGAAGTATTAATAGCCAGTATTTTTTTCGTAAAATTGTCAAATACAAAAATAATTGTATTTCATATTAAAGAAAAAGATTGACGCGAAATGTTAATTTATGCATATATCAATCCTCAAAATTCGTCGATCGGCAATACGGCAGACAACAAACGCAAGTAAAAAGAGGAGCATTGCAGCAGACGCGTCCGACGCCGTGCGTGGCTTTCAGACAAAAATATTGGTTCGCTGGTAGTGAGTTATACGACGGTAAGGTATTATTCCGCGGTAAGGTATGGCACGACGGCGAAATCTGGTTCCGTTATCTATGCGCCATATCCGTGAATTCCACCGTGAAAATAACAGTCCAAAGAAATAACGTATTCGCAGGGCCGAGACTATGCGCTCGCACGCCGCGTGGTTTTCGTTTCGATACTCTCTCCGCGCTTTCGTTGAGTGAAGACGAGGGATGCGACGAGAGTAACGCGAACAGCGGCGAGCGCGGCGACGAAAAAGAAACGTGGCGACTCATACATATGCAAGAAGTTCTGGGGTTTAAAATGCAGCCTGAAAACCGCGTCCACGAGCGGAACGGCAAGAAACGAATAATTATTATAATCGTATCGAGCATGTTCGATTTTCCAACTATTCAAATGCTGACTCCAAAATAAACCAACGAATATAACATTGTCGTTATTTCTTGGATGTGACTAAACATATTTTAAATTTATAATCTAACAGAAATTTATCTGCTATGTTCAAATTACCATAAAAGCATGAAAATCGTGTTATAATATATTAATTTATTAAATATGGAAAAGATTTTAATTCCGCGTATTCACAAACATGATATCCATGATATTTAATTATTTTAAAAATATAATATAACTACATAATAACTACGTTAATAATTAAGTAACATTAACTAATATTATAAGACGTTGCTTATAAAATATAAAATAATTTTTTTAGAATACATCGAACAATTTTATAATGTATGTTAATAAAATATTAACATATACTCTAAAAACTAAAATAATAAAAGTACTTAAAAAATAATGAACTGCAAATTGATGAAATAATATATTATTAAATTTAAAAGTATATAAAGGTTTTCTTTATCAATATGTATAATATTGATTGCGTTTTGAAGATGACATTTCATGAAAAATAAAAATAAATGGATGAGAAAAGGTGGATAGAGTCGAGGGAATGGGTGCTATATACGAGGATACAGGCCCGACTATTAATACTCGCAAATTATAAATAATGTCTGGTACCGCTCCCACAAATCAACGTTTGCGGTAATACCATCGGGGTTTTCGACTCGTTGGAGGATTAAGCGCTTTGCCGAGAGACGCTGACCTGCTGCCAGAGGGAAGACGATAAAGGGTGGGTAGAGGTAAAGGCGGAGAAGAACTCCGCGATCGAAAACCGAAGCCCACGAGGGTGGATCTGTGTATTAAGCTCCATTGAAAGAAAGGTAATGTTTCGTGGGAATGTTTCATCGAACTGATGCAGGCCGAGCAGGCGATACCGATATCGCCTCACTAACCGCTCTCGCCGTAACGGTACACGGTTGCAGAGCAAAAAATATTTATTTCCGATAAAGTTCCAACCATTAGACGGCACCCGAGAATGTCCTAGTCGCACGCGTTTCGGAAACTCTACCTGACGCTCATAATTTCGTTCGCAAGACCGAATTTTACGGTTTCGCGATCGAATAATAATAACCCGCTGCGCGGTAGTACAGCGTACCTTTGAAATATTTTCCCAATCATAATCACGTGCCATTATTTTACGATATGAAAGTATCGATTTTAGATATTTTAAAAAGACAATATCTATAAATGGTGCTTCTAACTCATAACCGAAATTAATTAAACGAATAGTGCATTGTGCGCAGTTACACATTCTATCCCAAATTTATACGATTTTGTATAAACAGCTTTTAAATAAAATAAAATTAACGTTTCGCTGTGTTAAAACCGATAAACTAATTTTTAATGCTCTAAAAAAGGAAATAAAACAATTTATGACACATAAATTATTTTTACGATTTATAATTTAAAATATTTAATTATGTCTCTACGTCTTATATAACCTTTTAAATAAGTGAGAAAGGACTAATATCATAATTAAATAGAAAGAATTTTTAGTCAGACTAGACTTTTGGTATAATTAATTAATAATAATATATCTTAATAATAATATATCTGTTTAACTTTATATAATTTATATTATTTTATATTTTCAACTTTTTTTTTTATCATCAACTTATTATTAAGTAAATTGTGCGTCAATTATTTCTCGGTCTTAAAACACAATTCTTCCGTGTTGTAATAGTAAAGCCACATACTTAATTGATTATCGATACTAATAAGCATTATTTTTAAATCACTGTAAAGAAATGAAAAATAAAATAATTTGAATCTTACTGTATTAAAATTAATCAATAAATTTTTAATACTCTTTCTGTAATATAATAATATTTTATGATAGGACAATTATTTACGTACATTTAATAAAAATCATTTTATGTTTATACATAAAACATATTACTAACTCAACCTGCTACACATTTATATGACAAATTTCTTGTAAATAAATACAAGAGTAGGGCGAGCGATAAAATTGGTAGCCTGCTGGAAGAAAATTAGAGATCGAGATCGCGAAGATTTTCCGAAGTAGGACCCGATAGATAGATCGTCTGGCCGGGAGGTAACATGAGTGATTTCTACAATTACGCTTGGACGACCTTCGAGAAGTCTTTCGAAAGTACCAGTAAGTCTGGAGGACTCGGCCTCGAACGCGGAGAGAAAATAGGACGAAGCTGGGATGTTCGGGCGATGCCGCAGCCTGATAACGTACGATCTCTCCGTGGATCTTGTCTCGTTGTCTTCTTGAGGGGGGGCCGAGGGGCCGTCGTCGCCACACGCTAACATAAGAGCAACTATGGTACGAGAGGTAGACCGTCAAACAGATTGAAATCAAAAGAGAGAGAAAGAGGAATGAGGAAAGAGAGGGAGGATGCGGGGGGGAGCGAACTTCTATTTTCTCCCGCAGAGAGTCCGCGCAGAGAGTACCGCAGCCAAATCTGAAATGAAAATCTGCGGCGGGCCCGCGGGATAATTC